>SDVV010039906.1:0-10585 GCA_016164225.1 Gammarus roeselii | reverse complement strand
TATATATATTTCATCGCCATCGGGGATGAAACAGAGTCGTGTTAACAGGGTGATAGTGTTGATGTTCTGAACGAGCTGGAAAATATAGTATTACGTTGCCAGTTACGTGTTAATTGTCATCAATTGTAAAGTGGTACATTTCTGCTTGGAATGGTTGATATGACTGCAAGGTATCCACTGTGGCCATGACAACATTGTATTTTCCACGGCATCGTTGCAGTGCTCACATTCTCTCCGGTTCAAATCACAGTAGGAAGGGAAGGCAAAGTAGCAACGTCATTCAATTTTAGTAAATTAAATTATATTGCTACTGCAACAAAACCATATTGATTAAATGTAAGATGGTGCACACTCAAGTAATTACATACACTGTGCACATTGGAGCCTACATCTTGCCCTTATATACCCCCTCAGCGTAGCTGCTGTTTCTCACTCAGCTAGCGTAGCTCGGTAGCAGTAGTTAGCTACCAGAAACAGTTGCTGGATCAATGACAAAATGTAACACTGAAACTAGGGTGTTTTAAAATGTAGAACAAAAACTGTGCGTCACTGCATCGTTGTCACTTTACAAAAAAATTAAAGCGTTGTTGACGGCTTCAGGGGCGCTGCAATGATAGTTCGTTCATCATTCGTTCAACCGTGGCGTCACATTTAGTAGTTGTTGTTTTATGTGTGCAAGATACAAAAATTTGCGTATGATTGTTATTACGAAACTTTCCATGATAATACTGGTTAATGTCATTTTGCGGTTGCGTGCATGTAAGTTGACAAGTGAAGCATTCTTTCCCAGATAACTTCTAAGCGTAACTGCATTTTCCAGCGCTGCTGCTCAAGCAGCGGCCCGCCGCCGCCACTGACCGCTTAGGTAATACGCGTCACTCAAGTCCAGCATTACTGCCACTGCTGCTCGGGGCGAAAAACAAGTGAGTTGGTGTTGGGGAAGGCATGGAAAGGAATGGAAATGTAGTTCGGAAGGAAGGTTTGGAAACGGGGAGAGAAAATAGTAAATTATTAGAATTTTTTCATAAGGCTCGTTAACAGTTTACAGAACTGTTCTCTGCATGAACCGGATAATCCAGACGGAAAATAAGGGTGTACGTATGTCTGGATCGATGAATTTATGGTTCCTGCTCTGCCTTAAAAAAACATCGTCCCACATCAACCGTCCCAATATGCTTATGCTGTTGGAGGTAGGCAAGCTGTCACGAGAAATATTATACGATTCTTTAACTAGAGCCGCCGCAATGTTGACAGACGGACAACTTGGAAAGTTGTAGCTCGACAGATTGTAACAACGGTTTGAATTTCACCCTCCAATCAGCTACGAGTTGAAACTTCGTGCGCCGAGGAGCTCGTCACTAGCACCAAGTGTTTGAGGTGGTTCGCCTCGTGCATTTTTTTTCAACATGTTCATGCCGTTCAACAATAAATCTTATACAAGTACTTGTGCCCGTTACCGCAAATCATTTTCTTCGCATTTGGTGTGTGGTTAGAGTTAATGCCATTAAGCACCATTTACATATATTTTTAATTTGCAAAGAACTCGCATTTCCAATACTTGTAATCAAAAAATATCTGAAACCAATCATTACATTTTGTTTGAGTTTGCATTCCGCGGGGCTTACTGAGACGGTGTGTCTATCACAATGAGATATCCCTGTGCAAAATACTGAATGAAATATACACCTACACCCACACACACACAAACATGTATACCCGGCACCAACCGGAGTATCGGACGAGGACCCAGGGGGCAGTGTTTAATTTATGAAAAATCCTGTACCGATTGATTCTATACCTGGCAGTTGACCTGATTTGGACTGACTCGACTAACTACCGATTGAAAGCCCGGTGGTAAAATATAGAAAAAATAACATAATTGATGCCACCCAATCTTATGTCAACGTTCATCAATGACTACTTGATAATAGATTTGAGAACTAATAGCCGGCAATGACTGGTAAGGAATGGACTCACTACGGAATAGACCTATGAATTTTCCAACTATAAATTTATTCCGGGATAAGCTGACCATCTTCGTGAATCATAAGCTCAAACAGTCATAGTTATTCGGATGAATTTATAAGCATGAGCTTATCTCCGTGAATGTAGTCACTGACTGACTAATGACTGCTATCTTTTATCGTAAAATATTTTGGCATAACTGTACGCGTTCGAGCTCACATGACGTTGCATAAACATAGTTTCATGAAAATTTGTTTTTTATAAGATATCTATTGCCTATACCGTAACACTTGTTTATAATGCTATGCGGAATACTCTTAGTAGATAAACAATAAGCCGCAAAGACATTACAACTCCTTCGAGTCTACCACCACTAATGCCACCCACTCTCTGGGGCCCAGCGTAATGAAAGACTCAACCTGAGCATTCCGTCGCCACTGCCGCAGCGGCAGTTGTATTATACTAGCGCATTGTGACTGAAACGCATAGCATACTCGCGCAGTGTGACTGAAACGCACAGCATACTCGCGCAGTGTGACCGGAACGCACAGCATACTCGCGCAGTGTGACTGAAACGCACAGCATACTCGCGCAGTGTGACTGAAACGCACAGCATACTCGCACATTGTGACCGGAACGCACAGCATACTCGCGCAGTGTGACTGAAACGCACAGCATACTCACGCAGTGTGACTGAAACGTACAGAATACTCGCGCAGTGTGACTGAAACGTACAGCATACTTGCGCAGTGTGACTGAAACGTACAGCTACTCGCGCAGTGTGACTGAAACGTACAGCATACTCGCGCAGTGTGACTGAAACGTACAGCATACTCGCGCAGAGTGACAAACTACCGCTACATAGGTTAGCCCAATGATTATTCACTCATTCGACTTGAGTGAACTGCTGCATTTAATTGTGGAATGTCAGAATGCAGGTATCAAAGTCATGATATGAGTGGTTGTCATTTTATCCACAATAATAGAAGAAATTGTTGGGTTGATGTTGGGCTAACAACACATTGAGTAATCTGTGATACACTTCCTCATTTTTTTGTCAATCTGGCTATTGTGTTTTTTTGTTTGTTTGAGATGTTACTGACTGTAGTTACTACATCTGCCGTCAGTTGGAATGCTGAAAAGAGATTCAATGTATGCATATTATGAGATAAATGTTATTGCAAATAATTGCAGTGTGAACCGCAATGTTTCTTATAGCTTTGTCAGGGTTATTATTGATTGCCTGAAATTAGGCGGGAATAAATTATATCGATATCCGTTTCAAAAAACTGACAATAAAAACTGAGTTAAATTTCAAGGCATTTGAACATTTGTCAGGATACAACTTTTTCATCCATTACCCCTTTTTGACTACACGTGGGATGTTATTGAAGACTGAGTTGGGTCTACAATTTACCCTGGGATAAGCCTTCTTTTAAATATCCTGCATCCACATTGGTGATCACTCTGTTCGAATTTGGATCGTTTGATATTTCTATTTATTATAAATTGATTGTTCATCGAAATATGAATCGGTTGAGAATTTGACAGTTGTGATCGATTAATGTATTGTAAATGAACAAAATTGATTCTATTTCCGTAATAGTTATAGATTCGTTTCGGTTTTGTAACGAAATTATGTGATTTTATTCATTTCCCCGCCATGATAGCTCACCATGCCCCGAGGACAACCTGTGGCGGTTTCAAAACCCTCATCCCATAACTGATTGCTTTCTAGCAACTGATTTGACACAAAAACAACCGCTAGATTGACAGCAACGAAGGATGGATTAATAGCACTGCTGCCGTTAAACCCCCTCAGGGCGATTGTTATTAGATCCTTCGGCATGTTCCATACCCGCGATTAAGAGGTGAATGCTGACTAGAACATTGGTGGCGACGCACCTGCGACAAACCTTAATGCCGCTTCAAATTTGTATCTGGCAATGGGGAGACGATGGGAGAGTTCATATGGATTCCCAAATCCCATCATTACCAGCTCTATAAACATTTCAATGAACACATGAGAAGCGATTACGATACTTTACGGACACTCATAAAACAGACGAATGATTCAATAACACTGAGTTGTCCTCGATTGTGAGGTTTAATAAACTAATGCGGCCCCACACTGACCAGTACTATTGATCGCTCAAACAGAATGATAGACATCACGCTCTGTTCCTATGATAATTCACGGTTGTTGTAGTAAAAGACTGATTAAAGAGATGCTAACAGAATGTGTGAAGTGATAATGCATTTGATTAAATGTTTGTTTACAACTGTTTAGGTTTAACTATTGCAAATAGCGTCTCCATCTTACCAATTTATTATTGCACATAAACCAACGTAGTAACGCAGGGGAATGATCGAAATAGGAGTAATATGAGAGCTTATATTCATGAATACTGATGATCTATACTAGAAGAAGACATGAGAGGCATAATGATGCCAACAATAGAAGGGATGATACAACTGAAAACCTCCTTGATTATGATATGGTACTTACTTGATGCCACTCTCTCTGACCATGATTCACGTTGATGATCTCTTTTCATTAAGCCCTATATCATCGGTTCGTTGAACTTGTAATGTTCGAACATACAGTGCGCAGTGCGCTCAAAGAGATAAATGTCATCTACCTCCCCGGAAATTCGATTAAGGTCAAATTTGAAGCCTGACCTGGTCTTGCAGTCTTTTCTTTACTTAAAGGAAACTATTAATTAGTTTTTTGAATTCCATATCACATATCTGATACATAGGATTCCTGAAGTGTATGGAACTGGTAAATTGGCTACGCGCCTGAAAACGAAATCGCTGGCCACCGGGACTCCACTCCATGCACAATAGCGGCAAAACTATTTAATGCAAAACACGAATGTTATCAAATGTACGCAATATCTTCCTAACTTGCTGCAGACTAGATTGCCAGAGAACGCCGTAACATGACCCGAAAAGGCTTCCGGCGATTGTGCCAGTTTCTTCCGAGTCATCTCAGAGAACAATTTTCTCACTTTTCTGTGAAGAGGGAAAAAATGTAATTAATTCCATGTTCTTTATCACACCTTTTTTGTGAACATTTGAAGACAAATACAGGAAATGATGTCTGGAGCTCTTTGCCAAGCGCCTCATTATTTGGTCGACTCAAACAAAACTGTATTGTCAATTTAAATATTGACATTTCATCGACGTGGACATTTCATTGGTTTCTGAATTATATTTTGCTATATTCCTCACTTACCTGATTTTATGTATGATTTAGTGTTGGACATTTATGAGCAAACCCTTCAGTATTTAAAAAAAACTCTGTTATTCACCGTTTTTATTAGTTTGCCTACCCCTTTTATTTTGAGACGTGTTATATCAGAAAATGTTATATATCTTACCCAACAGTTTCTATGATAAACCTCACGAGAATAACTCCCTTCTTAAACCAGAGAAGATGGCTTGCAAATGGTCATGTGTCTAGAAATTATACGGGATCTTTATTGAAGGGTTTGAATATCTTATCGAATTTCAATAAATCTATTAACAATAACAAAGTTTGAAACCATGAATATCCTAAATGATGAATTATGTTTACAATCTATTAATGAGGGAAATAAATACTAACAGTCGTTTTGATCAAGGCCTTTTAATGTATTATAAATGAATTCATATATGTCATTTTGTCATTTAATTTCAGAAACTGAACTTTTAAAACCATCCTAGCTGTGATTTGTCCCTATTCATCAAAATTGCTATAACTAATTTTGCTCACTCTATGTAGCGTTATGAACTTTAGTAGAACTCACAGTAACTCCATACATATGAGAAGGAAAAAGATCATCGCCCTTACCGAAAATCGTACCTGGTACCGTCTAGTGACTTCATGGGTGCAACACCCACTACACCTGGACGGCATTAAAGGATGGACAACTTGCTGCTTCAAGACCAACCAGGAACCCAGGGCTCGGACAAGCCAAGTACTATACTGCCAGATTATATCAACATCCCTGCAGTACTTTGTGAGAGGGCTGCACTTTGATTCGATCCCAGCAATAATGTTGTTGTATTATTGCAAAGTACGAGTGACTGCCTGGGTGATATAACCACAACACAAAAACGCTTTATCTCCATGAGCGTATACCAAGCTCAGAAAGATGTACCATATGAAGGAGATGAACAGTGGATAGATTATCTTTTATGTGACAACGTATGAAACGCGGTACATTATAAAATAGGTTACATCATTAGATAGACCACCCTATTCTGGTCCTTTGAACCCCTTTCTAATTTGTTTATAGCAAAACAGTAGATATATTCCTAATTCAGTAGACTTTCGTTTAATATATCCATCCACTGTAATGTCCCGGCGACGGAGAACTAATGACAATTATTTCTCTGGACATTTCCTAACCACCAATCGAAAAAACACATTGCATACAACAGCTCTCTCGGTCCAGTCCCTGCGGTCCCGCTTGTGATATATGACGATAAACTCAGTCCTTTGGAGGGCCACAAGAACGCTGGCGGATGAGCATTAAAGCACGATGAGGAATGGTCCAAACTTCTTTGGCGGCAGCGTTCTGATTTACGACAGTTTGGAAGTGTGCATGCGGTTGTGATAGTACACAAAGTAATGAAGATATCTGCAGAGAACGCTGGGGAGAACAATTGAGAACAATATCAACATAGGATTGTTACCGATCACGTTTATTAACAATTTGATTGTACTTAAAATATTCAATAGTGCCGTGCAGTTTTCCTCTTCGACAGACACTGTTTACACTGTTTACAAAAACAACTGAGGATTTTTCATCGACCTTCTGTCAATCTGTGTAATATTGCAGGCTCTCTCGGCAATATTTGCCTTAGCTTGGTGAATATAATGACATGTGTCAGGTGTGCAGTTTGTGTCCGTGAAAAATCCTTGTATTTCCTTCTCACGTTTCAATAATCAACTAGTTTTTATCGTCCATCACAATTTTTTGGTTTTGACACTTTGATTTTGACAGCCTTTCAAACGCTTCTTTAGAGTTCGGTTATATACCCAGCAAATGAAGTGCATTCTTGAAGAAAATATCTCTATCGACAGTTCTGTTTCTCGGATTATTGATCCCTTAACGAATCATTTCCAACGTATTCTGGTTTGCACTTTTAAATAGAGAGTAGGTTAAACTGGGAATTGATCGGAAACAATTGGCCGTGTCAAATTTTTAGGCTCACTCGACTCCGATCCGAACTTCAGCTCCCACCATTATATTAATACTCTACATTTGTTCTCCTCTCCCCATCAACAGGATGGTCTGGTGTTGACGGCAGCAAAGCAAACTATCGTATCATGATCTTGGTGTACCGGGTCCAGAGGAGGTGTCCAAATGCAAGAAAGATGAAATGGAGACGGTCTTCCATCACCATTCTATCTCGGCCTGAGAGACAAAAATCTCGATTTTTGACAGAAATTATGGTTGAAGGAAGAGGAAGTATGAGGCAGAAATGAAAGAGAAAACTGTTAGAAAATATTCAATATAATACACATTCTATAGCACGGACATGGTGAACAACAAGAAATGGTGACTCGATTGCTTGGCGAGAACAAAACATATCAGGCGCATGAAAATAATATTATCCTTACCTCGGTCGAGTAGTTTGACAATGAAGATTTGACATATGCTTCCGATTAGGATATCAATCAGCTAGAACCCGTTAAATATAATTGTTATGTGTGCATATTTCACGGATACAATAAAGCGTGCTGTTCCAGATAATTCGTTACTTCAGGCATAATTTTTTTTTTCTACCTACATTTCTCAAAATGCAAGCATAGAAACCCTTTTCATGTACATTGAACATGTTCAATTGAGAAGCTCTTTAAATAATTCGTTAGGCAGCCTGCTCTATAGAGCCAGCGTTGAACTTCAGTACTAACTCTGCATCTAAATCTATAGGGCTGTGTTATGATTAAAAGGGATCAAGCAGTGTATATTCTATTACAATTTTACGACTTGGTTCGATGGTATAATGAACTTGTTATTCGACTTATTTTGAGAGTGCAAATCAAGATGTCTGTATAATGTTCCAAACAGCGTGACTTTCGTCTAGGATTGATATATGCTTAATTTTAATAGCTGTTTTTATATCACAAACTGAGAATAGCTGCCGATATAGAAATACATAATGAAACATTAGGTGTATAGAACTTTCTATATTTTTCGTCATAGGCGTGAATTCTGAAGTGACTGGTAATAGTTACGGAGAAAACATTGGGTTCATAATACGAAAATTTCTCTGAAACGTCAAACTACATATGTTATTTTTTGGGATGACAAATTTATTTTGTTGCAACAAAAAAATTTAGTTTCGCTAAAATTATTATGCAGTCAGAACAGAATCCATTTGTTCAGAGGAAATTGAAATTAACCCTAACAAAACCTAGAACATCTTTGCGATCATCGTGCCCCACGAACAGCAGAAAAATCTAGCAACTACGAAATGCCAGTTGAAGTAGGTGGAACCGTCAACGACTTCTTCGACAATGTTGCAATACTCACATATTATTAGGTGATGGAAGAACGTGGTGGAGCACCATCAGGCCTATGTGAAACCTGGGAAAGAAAGAGCCAACTCGACTGATATCACCGCCTTTAATCTTTTTACCGCATAAGCAGAATACATGGTGACCCAAGCCACCAAGTGAATCAGAAAATGTCCTCTGGAACACCATCTCCTGTGGGCACGATGGCTCAACGCTACAATATCTAAAATACGGGTTAATAAGAGTACTACCATTCCTCTAATTGCTCATCAACACATTCATTGCAACAAACACTTTCACACAAATTTCAGGCATGCCCTCGTTAGAGCGATCCATAAACGAGGGAAAAATAATTGTCATTCAAATGATAGACCCATAAGTCGGCGACCTCTAACTCATTAGGTTTTGAAAGAAAACTACATTAATTCTTGGACTTCTTAGAGTAGAAATGTCTCATTAATGACAGAAGACTCCCTGATGAAGATCGCTGAATTCGTCTACAGAGCATTCGACAAAAACTGTTTGTCATTACACGTCCTGTCTGAAGAAATTGATAGTTTTTACCACGACACCATAATTGAAGAATTTGCGCAACTGCATATCCAACCTTCCTGGTTTGAAAGCCACCTGAATAACAATCTGTTATGAATAACCAAGAGATTATCTCCAAACCGAGACCTACCAATTTCGGTGTCCGACATGGATTGATTCTCTGACCTATTCTTTCTCTCCTGTGTGTAAATGACATCAGCTGTGGAAGTTTTATTGATAGCCCAAAAATGGCGATAAATGCCGAAGATGTTTCATTGCTGTTCCTTCGACCGGATAATAAATTAAAAGAGCTAAAGAATGGTGTAAAAACAGCGTTGACTCAAGTACACAACAACTGGTATTCTTCAAACGTGCTTAAAGGGAAGGCAAACAAAACCATGTGCATTAAACTGGGATAAAAAAATAGTAGATATATCCCTACACAACTGGTATACACAACTAGTATTCTTCAAACGTGCTTAAAGAAAAGGAAAACAAAACCATCTGCAGTAAACTGGGATAAAAAAAATCAACTTGATTGCACGACAATTTTGTTGTTGACTATTTCGACTCACAAATCCCTTTAGTAACATTGCCAGAATTCTGGCAGCTTTGTTTTATCCCCATATGACATTCAAAAATTCAGTTGAAAAACTTTGCTTCAGGAATGGGCCGCTATGTTCTTCAATCAAACCACAATGCAGCAACATTTAAAATCAAGGTTCCTCTTAATTAATGCACTGACATTTCCAATTTGAACTACTTCCCGATAACTACTTTCCGATGGTATTGGTTTGTTGATATTTTCGTTCCCATGTTACCCCGATGACTACATTTCAAACAAAAATTCAGAACCAATACCGAATGACAATATAAATTCAAAAACTAAGTGAGAGTCTTTGGTAAAAACATAAAAACATAGGGAACCACATATAAACATATGAACACATCTTTTACACATTTTTAGGAGGGGTATGTTATAATGGGTTGCTGTCAGAATGTTTTCAACTTATTTATGTCACATTTGAAACTGTTAAGCTCCTACACAAGAAAAGACAGGTTTGTTAATTTTTTTTTTACTATTTGAAGGCAAATCTAAATATTTCAGTGCATGTTGAATTATATATTGCTGTAGATCAGGTTCTTAAAAATACCCGTCGAGTTTTCAGACTTATTTCCTGCATTAAATTGCATTTTTCTTTAATTAATATTAAATTATTTATTTTCATTGTCTAACAATGCACTTTCAATTGTTAGGCATCAAACCTAGTTTTCATATTCGCTATTTGAATTGGCGAAACGAGAGATAAAGTGAATTTGTGACAGCACATCTCCTGCCGGCTGCCGGCTTGTAGCTACTTCATGTTTCAGATGATGATTCACAATGTATGTTATTGAAAGTCTTATAAAAAACACATGGGCATAAGATTGATTTATGCAAAATGAATACATCGCAGCTCATCTCTAGTGTGCTGCTGGGTTGCCTTCATGGAACTGAAATGGATTTCATAATATACCATCGTACATGTTCACATACAAATACACATTCAAAATGTTCACACCTACCTATAT
>SDVV010039905.1:0-10585 GCA_016164225.1 Gammarus roeselii | reverse complement strand
TATGTGGTTAAATCTAAGATGCAATCTTTTTGTTTGTCTGATCATCAAAGACGCTGATGCACAATAGAATTATAAATTCTCAGATACATATTTACAAAGAAGGTGCTTGTTTCAACGAAATAAGGATTTTTTGCCGTTATATTCGAACTGTGAAGGAAATTCTTTGTCCTCGGAAATTAAAATGAAATACCTACCATTGGCATGCGCCTAACAAGACAAAAGCCCTCCCACACATCAACATTCCGTATCATATAAACGATAATCGAAAAGCTTGCATGGTGCAGCTCATTCCATGTTATTGTTTTAGCTGCATTTGCACTGTCAATTTCGTCCATACGGTTTCCATGTGTTTAACTTTTAATCCAATACAGTTCACGTTTCTTCAGGAATAGATTTTCATTCCAATTTCCAAGTCACTGATTGTATGTTAATCATTTGTGAAGAAGGTTATTAATAAGAATAATTGCATAAATCTATCTATTGATATGTTTATTTCTATTACTATCACAATTTCTGTTTCAAATCAAAATATACATTTCCTTGTACTAATAGATGAAGTGCTATAACATAAATGAAACTAATAAACTGCATAGAGTTAATCCTCAAGAGCTGTGCTATAGTATACTTCCCTTTTCTATCCACATTTACCCTGTTCATCTGTGTTGTTAACTTCATGTTCACATTATATGCCTTCATTTCTGAACAATGAGGGCTTACTCCGTGTATGATTACTTTTTTACCGTTAAATTGTGGAATAGATCAACTGGTACTCGAACAACTTTTCATAGATTCTGATCACTAACAGAAGTTACCATGATCACTAATATAGGATAATATGATCACTATTAAAAGTTAATGAGATCGCAATTAAAGGTTTATATTATCACTATTTCATTTAAGATGATAACTAACAACAGTTAGTATGATCAACAGGATCACTAATAAAAATTTGTAGTTTAGTTGCGTGCAACTGAAAGCTTCGCCCAACGCGTTTACAAAAACAACTCCTGTTCATATTTTATAATTCGTTTTTTTAATGTAACGCATACTATATCACAATTGATTATATTGAATATATGACGTTCACATACACGATTTACCACAGTTGCCTCATGCCAACATAGCAGTTTAGCAGGTATTAGAACTGGTAAACATTTGGCTGTCGTTATACGATTCGATGGCCGCAACACACGTCCCTTTCACACAAAGGAAGTATCCTCTAAATTGAGAGAGTTATCCCCTTTACCACAAAGAAAGTATCCTCTAAATTGAGCGGGTTATTCCCTTTAACACAAAGGAAGTATCCTCTAAATTGAGAGGGTTATTCCCTTTAACACAAAGGAAGTATCCTCTAAATTGGGCGGGTTATTCCCTTTAACACAAAGGAAGTATCCTCTAAATTGAGAGGGTTATTCCCTTTAACACAAAGGAAGTATCCTCTAAATTGGGCGGGTTATTCCCTTTAACACAAAGGAAGTATCCTCTAAATTGAGAGGGTTATTCCCTTTAACACAAAGGAAGTATCCTCTAAATTGGGCGGGTTATTCCCTTTAACACAAAGGAAGTATCCTCTAAATTGAGAGGGTTATTCCCTTTAACACAAAGGAAGTATCCTCTAAATTGGGCGGGTTATTCCATTTAACACAAAGGAAGTATCCTCTAAATTGAGCGGGTTATTCCCTTTAACACAAAGGAAGTATCCTCTAAATTGGGCGGGTTATTCCCTTTAACACAAAGGAAGTATCCTCTAAATTGGGCGGGTGATTCCCTTTAACACAAAGGAAGTATCCTCTAAATTGAGAGGGTTATTCCCTTCAACACAAAGGAAGTATCCTCTAAATTGAGTGGGTAATTCCCTTTAACACAAAGGAAGTATCCTCTAAATTGAGCGGGTTATTCCCTTCAACACAAAGGAAGTATCCTCTAAATTGAGAGGGTTATTCCCTTTACCACAAAGAGAGTATCCTCTAAATTGGGCGGGTTATTCCCTTTAACACAAAGGAAGTATCCTCTAAATTGGACGGGTTATTCCCTTTAACACAAAGGAAGTATCCTCTAAATTGAGAGGGGTTTTCCTTTTAACACAAAGGAAGTATTCTCTAAATTGGGCTGGTTATTCCCTTTTAACGTAAAGGAAGTATCCTCTAAATTGGGAAGGTTATTCCCTATAACACAAAGGATGTATCTTCTAAATTTGGCGGCTTATTCCCTTTAACACAAGGGAAGTATCCTCTAAATTGGGCGGGTTATGCCCTATAACACTCAGGAAGTATCCTCTCAGTTGGGAAGGTTATTCCCTTTACCACAAAGGAAGTATCCTCTAAATTGAGCGGGTTATTCCCTTTAACACAAAGGAAGTATCCTCTAAATTGAGCGGGTTATTCCCTTCGACACAAAGGAAGTATCATCTAAAATGGGCTGGTTATTCCCTTTAACACAAAGGAAGTATCCTCTAAATTGGGTGAGTTATTCCCTTTAACACACAGGAAGTATCCTCTAAATTGGACGGGTTATTCCCTTCAACACATAGGAAGTATCCTCTAAATTGGGCGGGTATTCCCTTTAACACAAAGGAAGTATCCTCTAAATTGGGCGGGTATTCCCTTTAACACAAAGGAAGTATCCTCTAAATTGGGCGGGCTCTGAGAATACATTGACTCTAATCAGAACTTGTCAGTTGAAGGGGAAATAGAAAGGAAGGCGATGTTTGTCATCTGGAAATGAATTTTGGAGTTAGAGACTCTCTAAGGAAGCACTAGGGAGGGAGCCAGGGGCTGTCGGGGAGTAGTTGGAGTGATGGGGACTATGTAAAGGAGCAATGGGAGAGTTGGAGACTTAGTGAGAGAGCAATATGAGAGTGGGGAACTTTGTGAGGGAGCAATGGGTGAGTTGGGAACTTTGTGAGGGAGCAATGGGAGAGTTGGGAACTTCGTGAGAGAGCAATGGGAGAGTTGGGAACTTCGTGAGGGAGCAATGGGAGAGTTGGGAACTTCGTGAGAGAGCAATGGGAGAGTTGGGAACTTCGTGAGGGAGCAATGGGAGAGTTGGGAACTTCGTGAGGGAGCAATGGGAGAGTTGGGAACTTCGTGAGGGAGCAATTGTAGACTTGAGAAACTTCGTAATTGAGCAATGGGAAAGTTGGGGATATTTAAGGGAGCAATATGACTTTTGTGAACATTGTAAGGGAGCAGTGGAAAGTTGAAGACTTTGCATGGGAGCAATTGGGTGGTTTGGAGATTGGTAAGGTAACAACGGGAGACTTGGTTACATAAGTGATCAGTGTGAGAGCTAGATTCTGAGTAAGGGAACAAAGAGAGAGTGGTGAACTGGTTGTCTAAGAAGAAGCTACTGATGAAAAAAGTGGTTCACTAGGTCAGAAAAGTTACTAAAACTTGCATGGCAACAACCGTGGAGTTTCTTTTGATCATCCCTCATTCAAAGCACCAACACATTTTTCGGCTCGAACTTACGTTGTTTGTTGGTTTCCATATTGTGACAAGCTTCTACAATGTGTTTCTGACACACCTTGTTTCTGACATCTGAAACACGTTCTAGAGATAAGGCATCGCACACACCCGGGTACTGCGCACAAACACGTATGCTCCAAAGTTCACCAGATGCTCTACCCAAGAGTAAAGCCAACATTGTTTTCGATGAACCCAAAGCATCATGTCAGCTGATTCACCGTTCACGAACTGGAAAATAATAAATAACGATCCGCTGATGTTTGAAGTTCAAATGTTTGGGCATGAGCGGCGCCACTGCTCACCAACTAATCAGCGGCTACAGAGATCACCAAGTCATCAGGGGCTCTGATATCACCGACTCAGTAGCGGCTCCAGAGGTCACCAACTCCACGGCGGCTCTACTGATCACCAACACATCAGCGGCTCCTTAGACCTTTAACTCATTGACGGCTCAAGGTTCAATAAAATTCATCACAGGCAGCAAAGTTCACCAACTCATCAGAGCCTGCAAAGTTCACTGAAAATCATCAACGGCTGCTCCACAGATCACCAAAACATCAGCGGCTCTGAAGGTCACTCACTCATCGTCGGATTCAAAGTCACCAAAACTCAACAGTGACACCAATGATGAATTAATCATTTGCGGCTTCGAACATCACAAGCTCATCGGTGGCTTAGAAGACCACCAAATCATCATCGGTTCAAAATATCACCAAATAATCATCGGCTCCAAAGATCACCAAATCATCATTGGCTCCATAGATTATCAAATCATCAACGGCTCCAAATATCACCGAATCATGAACGGCTCCAAAGATCACCAAATCATCATCGGCTTCAAAGATCACCAAATCATCATCGGCTCCAAAGATCGCTAAATCATCATCGGCTCCAAAGATCACCAAATCATCATCGGCTCCAAAGATCACCAAATCATCATCGGCTCCAAAGATCACCAAATCATCATCGGCTCCAAAGATCACCAAATCATCATCGGCTCCAAAGATCACCAAATCATCATCGGCTCCAAAGATCACCAAATCATCATCGGCTCCAAAGATCACCAAATCATCATCGGCTCCAAAGATCACCAAATCATCATCGGCTCCAAAGATCACCAAATCATCATCGGCTCCAAAGATCGCTAAGTCATCAGCTTCTCCAAAGCTCATCCAATAGACAGTATAGTCCCCAAAAGCGTTCGACAGATCATTCCAAATTCGCAGCGATATTCCCAAAGACTTGTGTGCGTATATTCCAGGGATTTTATAATAGAAGTCTGTGGCAGGCTGGGTAAAGCAATCAGGATTGTGATTACCTCGTCTTTGTGCCTGGGCAGAGAGAGCGGCAGTGGGGGAGGAAGGAAGATTGGGAGAGAGGGAGAGTGGTTGAGTGAAAGAGCCGGAGTTCGGGGGAAAGGGAGAGTGGCAGGAACTTGGAAGGGAGAACTGGAAAAGGGAATATTCAGATTACAAAATGTATTTGAAACGTCGGGAAATATGAAGGTAGACTGTGCGCTTGGAGGCACGGACAGCAGATGGAGAGGCAGAGGAAGAGATGTGTGAAGATGGTTCGACAGCCGAGGGGAAGGGGGGGTAATCAAGAATGGGACAGGAGGAAACATGCAGAAATGCAGCGAAAATGTATCAAAGGAATATAACTGTGCAGCAAGTACGAGTTTGAAAGAGATATACTGGGATAGGAAAAAAACACACAACGCAAGCTTGAGAGATAATGGCAGGCTGAAAGAAGGATCCCGCCGAAATTTTCTTTGAGTTTAGTGTAAATCAGAGTAGAAGGAAGACATGGCAACGGTACTGGAGTGTACCAATCCTGTATGTCTACCTGAGAGCATGCAATAAAAGAACAATTGAAACGGCACTGTGTGTTCTTAGTAGGAATGCGAGTAGGGTTTACATTGTTCAATTGGTCTCATCTGCTGGGTCGAAGACGTAGCACGCGTGAAATGAGGTGGTTAGTAGGACTTGGTACCATTTTCTCGTAGGTCATGGGAATTGGTATTTGATGAGCAATCAAAAACAATATTTATCTAATATGAGCAATGAAAACAGTATCCATGTCATAGAAAAGTACTGTAATAATAGAGAGTCTGCATCAAGATTTTGACGTTATTCAACATATCGACTCTTTTGTAACGATGTTTGCAAATTCAAACATTTTTCGTATTACTAACGACATGGTTTTTGCATTGTCGATGTTTTTCCCGTTGTTCATGTGTTTCACAATTTAACCATGTTCATGTGTTTCACAATTTTACCATGTTTATGTGTTTCACAATTTTGCCATGTTCATGTGTTTCACAATTTTACCATGTTCATGTGTTTCAAAATTTTACCATGTTCATGTGTTTCAAAATTTTACCATGTTCATGTGTTTCACAATTTTACCATGTTCATGTGTTTCACAATTTTACCATGTTCATGTGTTTCACAATTTTACCATGTTATCGCGTGCACAATGCGTCACTTTGCACGCATGTGGAATCATCAAATTGGTTGAGAAAGACATTTTTGTATTAATCAGAGGCCGTTTTGGCCTGGTACCGGCTAGCTTGGGACAAGAAGCAAGCCCCCTACATTTTAGTGTTCTGTAATTGAGTGCAAATGGGGTGATGAAAAATACAAACGAATTTGCACAATCTGAAAACCTAGGAAGTTACAGCTTCTAAGGAAACTACTCGATCATCATTATTAGTTTACTGATTATTATAACGGATTACTTCCACTACCACTGTGTTATCACGGTTATTCCTGTAGCGGATTACTTCCCCTACCACTGTGTTACTTCCACTACCACTGTGTTATCACGGTTATTCCTGTAGCGGATTACTTCCACTACCACTGTGTTACTTCCACTACCACTGTGTTATCACGGTTATTCCTACAGCGGATTACTTCCACTACCACTGTGTTACTTCAACTACCACTGTGTTATCACGGTTATTCATGTAGCGGGTTACTTCCACTACCACTGTGTTACTTCCACTACCACTGTGTTACTTCCACTACAACTGTGTTACTTCCACTACCGCTGTGTTACTTCCACTACCACTGTGTTACTTCCACTACCACTGTGTTATCACGGTAATTCCTGTAGCGGATTACTTCCACTTCCACTGTGTTACTTCAACTACCACTGTGTTACTTCCACTACCACGGTGTTACTTCCACTACCACTGTGTTACTTCCACTACCACTGTGTTATCACGGTTATTTATTGCAATTCTTACAACAGGCATATTATAATTGCATACAATTGTAATTCAAAATAAACGTAAAGTTCATTATAACTTTAACTTGAGTTTATTATGGAATATAATTCACAATCGCAATTAAAGTTCAATTTAGCTATAGAAATTTGATTAGATTACCTCATGCGGGGGAAGGGGGTGGCGGCTATGACATGCTTGATACGAACCGCGGCAGCTAAATATAAGAATTTTTAAATATTTATCGTCGTATTCATTCATTGTATATCGTCACAGTTTAATACTTTTTGTTTCACGAAGTAATATCCCGCCATGAAACGTGCCAAAATAAGAAGACACTATTTAAACAAATCTACCATATACTTGCTAATAATGAAACCCGCTCCTCTAAGCCCTAATATTTTATGAATGAGACCTTGACAGTATCCCACCAAGATCAGTTCCCGGGGGGGGGACACACTTGCATCAAGTGCATTCCTGGGAGGTCCCTGGATAGGGCCCAGCGCCCTCCTGGCATCTTCCCCAGCAAACTCTGCCTCATGCGCCTCCTCTAGTGTTTGGGTCTCATGTAACCGTACGTTAATAGGGGTAGAGGCCCATGGGACCAATGCAAACACTGACCAATGGACCAGCCGCCCACCACCAACCAATGGTAAACATGGGACTACTGCACACACGCGGACATTGCACACACGCTGACACTGTACACGCGTGAGCACTGCACTCACGCTGGCACGAGAACACTGCACTCATGCACGCAGACTCCACACACACTAGGCGAGGTCACTGCGTACAGGAGGGACTGCACACAAGCGGGTACTGCCACACGCGGGCTCTGCCACATTATGTGAGGGCACTGCACTTGAGGCAGTGCTGTATACAAGCGAGCGCTTCACACAGGGCACTGTACACTCGCGGGCACTGCGCACAGAGGGGCACTGCACAGAAAGATGCACCGCACAGAAGTTGGCAATGTCCAACGGCTTATACCGTTGAACATTGCGCCACTTGTGTGCGCCATAGGACAGAACTGCAAAAAGGAGGGAATGCACACAGGTGGGGCGCTGCACACATGCCGGCACTGCACAGACGAGGGCACTGGGACATTGCACACAAGGGGTTTGGACAATATACTTGCAGCTCGTTAATTACACGCATGTCAATATACTTGCAGCTCGTTAATTACACGCATGTCAATATACTTGCAGCTCGTTAATTACACGCATGTCAATATACTTGCAGCTCGTTAATTACACGCATGTCAATATACTTGCAGTTCGTTAATTACACGCATGTCAATATACTTGCAGCTCGTTAATTACACGCATGTCAATATACTTGCAGCTCGTTAATTACACGCATGACAATATACTTGCAGCTCGTTAATTACACACATGTCAATATACTCTTCAGAATTTCTTAAATCACTAATGAATTATGAATAAATAAAAATATTATGCAGTATGACTTGAATTTATTGTGCGCAAAGCCATTATTTTTCCGGGTCGATGAAAATCCAAATCGATATAGCGCAGTTTTAAAGCTGCCACACTGATGACTATTCCTGATACTATAATCACTTTTCTAATGTTTCAACACACGGCAAAGGCCAGCAAAAAGTCCCCGGAGCGCTGTTTGCCAAGTCCTCAGCAGCTCTGTTTACTGCCACTCGAGACGTCCCCTCCCTGATCCTCCTTCCTTTCCCCAGATCCCCTTTACCTTTTTTTTCCCAGCCTCCAATGATCGCAAACAAATATCACAAGAGCGTCCCATCGCGGCGTCCCTAAGCTCCCTCGTGACCCCCACTGAGCCTTAGAACCTCAGTGGACGCTACACAAATCCCTCAGCACACTGGGCCACGTGACGACTGGTGTAGTGCCGCGTGCCGGGGTCTAGTGTGTCACGCTGGGGCGCACGTGACACGCTTTAGAGCGTCACGCTGTGACCCACCTCCTGCAGCGGCCCACCCCTAGTGTCAGATCACTTGGGGCGAGTGCCAGGAGAGGATTTAGAGTCCTAGTACTCAGCAAATTGTCCTGTCGCTAGTGCTGGATGAAGTGACATGTTTCTTCGTGCGTGGCTCATTTCTGACGAGTTCGGGGCTGAAATTCTCCCTTTAAACCATCCATACATGTATTATTCAAACATTGTAGGGCACAATTATGCGAACACAAATGGGCACGAGAGGCCGTAACAGTCGTAAGCATAAAAAAGCTTCGCTGGGTCTTAGACATAAAATATTATCAAGAAAAAAGGTCGTACATTTCAATGACTGATGCAGTACGAAGTATCATGTATTCATGTTGCCCACCGGTCAAAAATCAGGATAAAAAATACAGATTTTACAGTTTCAAACATTTTCATTAGCGTTTGAGTGTTTGTGAAAACAAATTGGCGAATGATAAATGCTGCTGCAGAAGGGCTTACAAATGCTACTGCACAAGTGCTGACAAAATTCAATTGAATCGTGAAGCAACAATAAAAAAGACTCTTTTAAGTACTCACGTCGCATCTAAATAATGACTTTTCCATCTTAAGGTAATTGAATAGAGCATTCATACATGTTGTGTGATAAATTGTTAAATGTAGCTAGCACATACACCAGACATTAAGACACGAATCTTGATTATACTTATACGAAATAAGCGTACCGATTGCTAGGAATGATTATGTTATTGCTAAATAAAATTCCGTCTGTTCACAAAACTTGTTCAGCGCAGCACTAACAGTGCTGCACAAAACAAGTTTTACGGTACACTAACTTCGTATAAATTTGATCAATATTCGTGTCTCAATGTCTGGTATATATGCTAGCCACAGGTAACAATTTATCAGACAACGTGTATTAATATACCCGTATGTATCCTGAAACGGAGTAGCACCATTGTAATTTTCTAGTTTATTTCACACGGTTCGGCTTGTGATTATATTCATGTACATAAGCTCTAATAAATTCAAATGACTATCTTTTTTATAACCATTGTATGTATCAAAGTGAAAATTAATGTCCTCACCAAACCAGTACAAACCATTTCCATTCGTCTCATTACGGAAATTATCCATCAATATGTCATTACCTCCATTTTGTGTAGAATACTTTACAGTCAAACTCTGAATGATTATTTATAACAGAGCGTACATCTTCGGGGGCTTAAGGGCAGGGAGAACAGTGCACTCGCTTGCCTTTAGAAGTATCCTCACCTTACAGAAAAGATGTATCGGGCTTACTCCACAACACTCGGATTGTGTACAGTGTGACTAAGAAATTTGATCTTTACGGCGAGGGTTTGATGAAAACTATCTTTGTCATCCAGTCCGTTAATCACCATACGGGTTACCTACTCAAGCCAATGATCAGAGACTATCACTGTCATCCAGTCCGTTAATCACCACAAGAGTTACCTACTCAAGCCAATGATCAGAGACTATCACTGTCATCCAGTCCGTTAATCACCACAAGAGTTACCTACTCAAGTCAATGATCGGAGACTATCACTGTCATCCAGTCCGTTAATCACCACAAGAGTTACCTACCCAAGCCAATGATCAGAGACTATCACTGTCATCCAGTCCGTTAATCACCATAAGAGTTACCTACTCAAGCCAATGATCTGAGACTATCACTGTCAGCCAGTCCGTTAATCACCACAAGAGTTACCTACTCAAGCCAATGATCAGAGACTATCACTGTCATCCAGTCCGTTAATCACCACAAGAATTACCTACTCAAGCCAATGATCAGAGACTATCACTGTCATCCAGTCCGTTAATCACCACAAGAGTTACCTACCCAAGCCAATAATCAGAGACTATCACTGTCATCCAGTCCGTTAATCACCACAAGAGTTACCTACTCAAGCCAATGATCAGAGACTATCACTGTCATCCA
>SDVV010039904.1:0-10585 GCA_016164225.1 Gammarus roeselii | reverse complement strand
TGACGTTGCTGGACACAATGCAGTATCTGGATAAGTTGATGTTGCTGGACACAATGTAGTATTTGGATAAGTTGACGTTGCTGGACACAATGCAGTATCTGGATAAGTTGATGTTGCTGGACACAATGTAGTATTTGGATAAGTTGACGTTGCTGGACACAATGCAGTATCTGGATAAGTTGACGTTGCTGGTTACAATGCAATAACTGGATAAATTGACGTTGCTGGACACAATGCAGTATCTGGATAAGTTGAGGTTGCTGGATACTAAGCAGTATCTGGATACATTTTCCAAATAATCTAACCAGTTCTCCCCGTATGAATTTGGCCACCTTCGTTGTAATAAGCCACTTTATAGTTATTTTGTCCTACTTTCGCTGTGGATTGTCCCTCATCGTCAGGTCTTGATAAATGTTGGCAGGGGAAATTGAAATTAAATAATTGAATTCAGGATTGAAAAATATTTGATTGATGGTAAAAATAAGTAATACTAATAGCGACTTATGTAATTCATAAGAATAGTTTAATTTTCCTCCATTTTTGAATGATCAGTCAGCTGGTACTTACACCTCTTGATGATTGCAATGCTGTCTCTACGAATGTTTGTAACTCGGATAATAACAGCGTATTTGTTTATGCAAGAGTTTGAAAGAATTTATGTGCAAAAAATACTTGAAAATTTGTATTAATATTTATTTGAGATTTTCAATGTATGGATACTTTTTAGTACAACATATACTGAATTACTTACAGCGGTCATTGCAAACACTTTTTACTGTTGGAGAAATTAAGAATCCTTAGGACAAACACCCTTCATAATATACGCATCAGGGTATGCGTTCCATCTGTACTGCAACTTAAAGGATGCAAGGAGATGGATTGAGTAAAAGCTTAGGATGTTTCCTCGCACAACAACCATGCAATCGTCCGTCAAAACAACATAACTGTTAGATGCCTAAGTCGTGATCAATGTTCGTGCGCTAAATCGGGCAAATAAACAACATAAATGTTTGATGCCAAAGTCGTGATCAATGTTAGTGCGCTAAATCGGGCAAATAAACAACATAAATGTTAGATGCCAAAGTCGTGATCAATGTTAGTGCGCTAAATCGGGCAAATAAACAACATAAATGTTAGATGCTCAAGTCGTGATCAATGTTAGTGCGCTAAATCGGGCAAATAAACAACATAAATGTTAGATGCCCAAGTCGTGATCAATGTTAGTGCGCTAAATCGGGCAAATAAACAACATAAATGTTAGATGCCCAAGTCGTGATCAATGTTAGTGCGCTAAATCGGGCAAATAAACAACATAAATGTTAGATGCCCAAGTCGTGATCAATGTTAGTGCGCTAAATCGGGCAAATAAACAACATAAATGTTAGATGCCCAAGTCGTGATCAATGTTAGTGCGCTAAATCGGGCAAATAAACAACATAAATGTTAGATGCCCAAGTCGTGATCAATGTTAGTGCGCTAAATCGGGCAAATAAACAACATAAATGTTAGATGCCCAAGTCGTGATCAATGTTAGTGCGCTAAATCGGGCAAATAAACAACACAAATGTTAGATGCTCATGTCGTGATCAATGTTAGTGCGCTAAATTGGGCAAATAAACAACATATATGTTAGATGCTCATGTCGTGATCAATGTTCGGGCGCTAAATCGGACAAATATTTGCACGCCAAATGAAATGTTTGCAGAACATTCACCGGTAATTAAACCAAGCGTTGGTGGCAACGAAGGAAGGAGAACGGGAGGACGGAGTTTTGGTGGGCCAAATTAAAATTAAATTGTTGCATCGCTGCGTGGTTCAGGACAAGCAGAATAACGAATAATTTAAATTGCTGCATCGCTGCGTGGTTCAGGACTGACAGAATAAAGAATAATTTAAATTGTTGCATCGCTGCGTGGTTCAGGACTGACAGAATAACGAATAATTTAAATTGTTGCATCGCTGCGTGGTTCAGGACTGACAGAATAACGAATAATTTTAATTGTTGCATCGCTGCGTGGTTCAGGACTGACAGAATAACGAATAATTTAAATTGTTGCATCGCTGCGTGGTTCAGGACTGACAGAATAACGAATAATTAAAATTTTTGCATCACTGCGTGGTTCAGGATTGACAGAATAATGAATAATTTAAATTGTTGCATCGCTGCGTGGTTCAGGACTGACAGAATGACGAACGCAATACAACTCTTTGAATTATCCTAGTGCACCGGCAGGTGACCAAGCAAATATTCACTCAGTTACTATTGAATGTGAATCAATAAAAGAGAAACGTTATTTGAGTGACCGTGATACTAACCAAGCACTAATCTGATCAAATCTAATCCTGAGCGACATAAAGAATGGGTATATTGAAATTGAATTTATGTGATAGATACTTCAAAATGTGTCGTGTTCCCAAGTTTTCAACATTTCTCGTGAAAAAATTTCAAATTAGGGAAGAATTAATAATCAAGAAGTTTCCTTTACAAGATTTTGTTTACCGAGCAGGTTGGACGTCGAAGTTAAACAATGAATCCTGCAATTGTTTGAATGTTTAAAATTGAATTCGTTGAAAATAACAAACTCGTATATTTCTCCCGGATTATATTTGTCTTATTATTGCAATTAGCAGGAAAAATATAATATTTAATCGTATATGAACCATAACTGACTGCTCACAATAACTATTTGCATGTTTTACATTTATTGCACATCATATATTTATACTTCCCTTCACAGCTTAGCCATTTGCAGATTGAATGACCCCTGCCGTTCCATGTTTGTTCTTCGCGCAATTAGAATAAACCCTCACGTTGGAGTCCCACGCATCAGTCGGGGTGATGAGCCCCGGTCACCCTCGAGGACAGCTCGCACCAGCTTGTCAGTGCTAGTGCCGCCCCCGGGATGTTTTCAAAGAGAAAGGGAGGAGGGGAGATAGGGGAGGCAACACCCTTAAGCGTGAAGGCACCCTACATATTACAAGTTCGTTTCCATGGGGTAGAGGCATGGCACCGTTCCCCTCTCTCCCCCACCCCTAGCTGAGGAACTGTTCAGCGCCCACCCCTCCCATAGCACGTTGTCCTCCACCGCCCCAAGAGAATGGGATGAACTGTAATCCTTCCTGAGACAATTTGTTAAAGCACCAAAGCACTTTCCTGCTGATTCCTACGTTACCTCTTAAGTTGCTTGGAGGCATCGTTGTCATTAAAATTGTGTTGTAGTTAGAGTGATAATGCCCAGGAGGGACCTTTGAATTCGAGCCGTGCCGGGGAGCTTCAGAAACTGTCGTCAGATCTCCGATATAGATGAGTTTGATAATTTCATTTAATCCATTCTCGAGAGCGATAATTGTATATGAATAAGATCTAGGCATGTTAAACGAAAACATTTTAATAGTCTCTGTCTATAACCTTAAGTGAAAATAAAATGTTTTTCTCTGGTTTTCATTTTACGCCGTCGTCGTGCAATATTTATTCTGTTATTCTTTAATTGCATTGAGTATATGTTTTGTCAGAGGCTTGCAAGGCAATCGAAGGCACTTTGACACTATCTGTGGACGGGTAAAACACACCATAAATGACGTTATGGAGTGTTTTATATACCAAATACGGCAACGCTTGAGTTGCGTTAGCGTAGCCTTGGTAGAATAAATCTGTTTTCCTACGAATAATCTCCATTTAAGAGCGTGGTGTCGCTGTTGACTAATCCAGTTAGCACTCGAAACATGATCTTGCAGCCTTACATCAAAGATAAATGACTTTATTTAAGTCAGCTGGCACCGGGGATCGATTCCGGGCCATCGAACTCATTAAGTCAGCAGAAGAAATCCGTGCCACTGGGCCACACAGTAATACGTGTACATATCCTAAGGAAAGTGGATGGACTCCCAAGATTCATAATTGATAGGTTTTAAAGAAGACTCTACAAGGAAACTAGTTTATTTATTGTTTATACTGTAACCAACATCCATATTAAGTTGAATTACTTGTTGGAAAAGTATTTTTTGATTATTGGTTATAATCAGAAACTGCATATTTTGAGGGTCTGACAAGATATTGTTGACTAACTAATGATATTACAAGTAAAAGACTTCATCTACCCTCGCCATATTTATAAGCATTATATTTGAACTACTGCTAACAAGAAGAAACTTTCTAGGGAAATCAACTCTTTATTTGCCTTCTTAGATGTTTGAACAAATCGCATTACAATTTATTTAGACACTTAATACGATAGGACCAATCGAATTTCTGACTATTCAGACCATATAGATCCAATTAAAGATGTGGTAAGTCAACTAAATGGCAGATTGTTCAACTCACTGTAACCTCGTACGGTTTATTTAAATCAAGGTTACAGATAATCCTTGATATGTTGAAATTTACCAAGCAATTTAATTTTTCTCGAATTTATTTGAACGGTTACTTTTTCCCGGGCAAAAAAATGTCTCACTGACTTAAAGCAGGCAATTACTTACAATCGTGAGCGCCCCAAAGGCTAACTTGGGATGTTAGACATCCTAGATAAAACACATTCCGATAGGAATTTAGTTTGAAATAACGCAAGAAAAAAAACTAAACACACTTTATACCAAGTCGCAAACTGTTGAACTATATCAAATTGAGGATAGTTTAATTCATCAAAAATAATATATTTTATATCAAAAGAAAGGTATTTGTCGAAAATTCCTAAGTAGTTTTGTAGGATACAATTTAGAAACAACGTAAAATAATAAACTATCATAGCTAAATATCATCCTTGTACATAAATGATGTGCAATGTTTGTTGGCCCGACTGTCCAACAACGTAAAGTTTTAATGTATCATAGCTAAATATCATCGTTGTGCATAAATGATGTGCAATGTTTGTTGACTAGACTGTACAAACAACGTAAAGTTTTAATATATCATAAATAAAAATCATCCCTGTGAATAAATGATGTGCAATGTTTGTTGACCAGACTGTCCAAAAAAGAGCGAATTGGAATAGGCAGCTGTGAAGTTGGCAATAAGATTCAATTAAATGCAAGCAATGATCTCCATCTTTTACTATTATTGCCAGAAAACAGGTATTATGAAACAGCTGAAAGCAAATTTATGCATCAGTTCCTTATTGCTGCTAAAGCCTTTAAAAAACATAGTTCCGTTGCAGCAATAATGCATCTCGATGAAAGGACAAAGCACAATCTAGCAGGAGCACAATCTTGTCCTCTTGTTACCAGCTATGATAAACATCCATTTTGAGTTACTCCTACGAGACAAAACACAATCTAGTAGGAGCACAATCTTGCCCCCTTGTTACCAGCTTTGATAAACAACCATTTTGAGTTACTCGTACGAGACAAAACACAATCTAATAGGATCACAATCTTGCCCCCTTGTTACTAGCTATGATAAACTATCCTTTTGAGTGACTCCAACGAGACAAGATGAATTTCATCGTTGTATTCAATGTTGAGTACAAAACACGAGGCAAGGGCGTCCGCATGCTAGCTCCTGTAGTTCAACTAAAGGCTACAGCGAGGCAATGGTGAATGTCTGTTAACAGCCGTGCTGTAACAAAACAGCCACGAGGCAACAGCACTGACTGGTCGCTGTTGTTCTGTAACTAGGCAACAATGAGGCAATGGAGCCGCTCGTTAGATGTTCTGTAATAAGCAGCAACAAGGCAACAACACTGACTGGTCGCTGTTGTTCTGTAACTAGGCAACAATGAGGCAATGGAGCCGTTCGTTCGATGTTCTGTAATTTGGCAACAAAGATGCAATGGTCGGTGACTCCAAGCATTAGTCTCAGAAGTCTAGTAAGGAAACTTCTCAAAAGCACCCTAATCTTTTGCTCAAATCTCCCATCCTTAGAACAGCGTCCTGTCTCAAACAACTCCAGGGATATTTTTAAGCCGGATCCTCGTTAAGGCCTTCCTGAGATCATTTTGGAGCGTCCTGGACATCATGAAAAAAATCAAGAGGTTCATAAGCCTCGCAGAACATAAAAAAACTCACACGGGTTGTTTCGGGAAAGGCGAGTAATATTAGGTACTGAAGAGGAATGTTGGGCCCAGCATGAGTACGAAATTGAGAGGTCAACTTCAATTAGAATTATTCTCCTTAGATCCTTAAGTTGATGAAGCAATGGAACTTTATTTACTTTATTGGCTTTTGCAAACGTTGGTTGACAGAAAAAACTTTTCTCCTCCTTTTTCCTCAATCAGAGAACATCAACTATTTATTTTACAAGTAAACTTCTTAATGATAATTAACATGTGTAAATTGTAGAGGTACGTCAAGATTACATTTTCCCGGCATCAATACTGTATGAAAGAATCATAAAAATGTAAAATAGAGATGGCGTTTGCCAACACTTAGTGCCGGTTTATTGCTTATGAAGGTCAATCGTCTTATGCCCGGTCTGTTGCGCTTCTGTATATTATATCACAGTAATATACAGATAATGAAAGTGACTTTTGGTGTAAAATTAACAGGTTAATACTAAATGTGTGTCAATTAACAAATAATGCACTCCAGTGTAGGTAATGAATGAAAAAAATATTCTATGTGACTTTGACTGAAACGAAAGCCTATGTCAGTCATGAATTTTTTTTTAAAGTTGTCTGAATTATGGGTTTAAGGAATTAAATTTACAGACAACATCTTACGGTTTACTAATGAACATTATTTACAGGTTCTTTAGCTATTGTTCATATCTCTGACGGCACAATGAAAATAATGAATAGAAAGACAAATATGTACATGCGTCTAACAATTGAGAACTATTTTGTTGTGAATGAATAACAATTCAGAACAAGGTTGCTTTTTCGTGCATTGTTTTTTAATATAATCATAGTTGTTACTGACAAGCATTTCAAAACAGCAAAACGGAAGTTGTTTTTATTTTTAACATAAAAAAATAGTTCACGCTTGCACTGTTTCATCTTCAAAATATTTTTGCTACAAATCGCTGCTCGGATGGCAGTCACCCGTGACTGGATATAAGAACAGTTCTTATTTTCGCTCTTCCAAATATCAGTGCACTCTTTACATTGCGATTTAAACTGCGAAAGTATTCCTCAATATACTCCGCAACATTTCTGGGCCAAAAAATCTTCATCTGGTTGGATTTTCTATTCGAAACTAGATAGCTAGTATTGGTCAAAATTGTTCCACACCGAGTCAGTTATTCATAGCTTAATTGGAGAAAATCTCTAAAAATTTCTTGAATGATTTAATTTTTTTTTCACAGACCAATTATAAACCAATATGTGTGAACGATCCATTGTATAACTTACATCATATGACGTTACACCTCCTATCATATCGTAGATAAAAAAGAGTCGTATAAAAATATACAAAATATAGAATAACAATGTCTCTTTATCTTCACGTTCCATCCACTTTGCCTGCCAGTCGACAGAGCCTGTCACAATGAAACAATAGGTGGGAATGATGAAACAATAGGTGAGAATTAACTAGGAACTGATAACGAGAAACAATATTCTGCAGTAAGATATTCCTTGCCGATAAAACACGGTCCCATTCACTCTGTTACACGCTGTGATGCTCTCAATATTTTTACTAAATCTGATTTGATGGTCTTGACTGATCATCACAAGTACTCTGAATTTCTTTTGTTCATATATTTATCGTGTTAGTGTTATCAAAGAATTCCATACCGTTTGTTTATGAATAAATTTTTTCCTTCATTTCATTCATACGTTCATCCATTTCCTCACTTACACGATGTGATGAACTCTGTATTGCTACCTAATCCAGTATTATGATCTTTGCAGATCATTATTCAGATTCTAGATTTGTTTTGCATATTTATGAACTGTTTTATCGTGCCTCAAGCATACCACACCGTTTTGTGTTTAATGAATAGCAGTGGCTCTCTAAGTGTGCCTCTCTGACTCATATTGGCCCATCCATACCGTCACATTCTTTGAAACCCAATTAATTAGAGTGTAAATCTTGATGAAAATTTCATAACAGATTTTATATAAACGATTTTAATCTATCATCTATCATCATAATAAAATGGATAGTTATCGAGTACTTTAAACTCCCTTTGATAGCTCTTTCGTCGTGACATGTTTCGGAGGTGTCGTGTTCTCAAGTCCAGCTTGACAGTAAGACGTCTCCCTACCGTTCAAACACAGCCCCAATTACTCAGTTACAAGTTCTTACACTATCATTTTACGTATCTGTGATATTTATTGTGTATAAATGTATTGTTCCAAAAGAATAATATGCCTTTTGTGTATGAATTAATCATTTTATTATCATTATTTTTCATTGTCTGAAATGCCCCTAGAACTGCAGCTCGGGCAGTTCAGATACTGAAATATGGGGTGTTATGCCCGTGGATCAGTGTGCAGCTTTTCAATTAACTTTTTCTTGACCGTATTGTACTATATAAGTATATAAATATAAATCATGTGGGCTACCACACTTGGTTAATTTAATATATTTTCATTTTTATTCATCGTTATGGACGTGAGAACAGAAACTCTAGGGATGACTTGGCAGACTCGAGGTGAAGCTTCAATAATATCTCGTCTGTTGCAGTAGGTTTCCTTTCACTTCATTATTTCCTGAATCAAGATCCGCTACTGATATCCTCATATCTTGTTAGCAGCAAAGAAGAAAGAACAGCATCTGTCATTACGCCCTAAGAACGGCCAATCTTTCTTTCATCTACGTAGCAATGCTCCGTCATATGGCACCGCTATTTTACGACCTAAGAACGGCCAATCTTTCTTTCATCTACGTAGCAATGCTCTGTCATATGGCACCGTTATTTTACGACCTAAGAACGGCCAATCTTTTTTTCATCTACGTAGCAATGCTCCGTCATATGGCACCGCTATTTTACGACCTAATTACGGCCAATCTTTCTTTCATCTACGTAGCAATGCTCCGTCATATGGCACCGCTATTTTACGACCTAAGAACGGCCAATCTTTTTTTCATCTCTGTCATATGACGCCGTGATTTCAGAATGATTTTTTACTTCAGAAAGGCCATAGTACAGCATAGAAGAGGGTGGAACAACAACAAAAAAAAATGTAGTGGTGAGCGGCCTAAGTTCCATAATGAAACTTGGTAGATTTCTTCTCTAGTTCCTGATTATGTTTTCATATTTGAAAACTCTGTACAATATGAATTTTTTACAGTTAAATGTTGACCTGAAAAACGATAGAGATGAACTGAGAGGTCCTTGATCACACCGCGTTTGATTTTAACTCATACACATTCCAGGAGAAAGTATGTACATAATCATCTACCTATACATAATCATCTACATATACATAATCATCTACCTATACATAATCATCTACCGATCCAAAATCATCTACCTATCCATAATCATCTACCTATACATAATCATCTACCTGTCCTTAATCATCTACCTATAATTAATCATCTACCTGTCCTTAATCATCTACCTATAATTAATCATCTACCTATACATAATCATCTACCTATACATAATCACCAACCTAAACATAATCACATACTTTTTAAAAATCATCTATCTATACATAATCATCTACCTTTTCATAATCACCTACCGATGCATAATCATCTACCTATGTCCTTTATTCCCACTCCTTCGTCTGGTCAGTGGCGATGACGTTGTTGGAGGCTTGGACTGCAGGAGTTCATTTTCTGTATGCCTCTGCAAATAAGGACGTTGCCTTTAGAAGGTCACGGAGGCCGATGTTTTTATGAGTGCTTGTCACTAAGAAAATTAAAATGATTGGAATGAAGTTATACTTCGCTGCAGAGGTATGGGCCCGTTGCTCAGGCAGTACAGCCGAACTTTTGGCAAATATTTCAGGTTACCACATTCATCGTATTCATCGTATTCTGATTACACGCATTTATTAGAAATCAATGCCTTTATCATATAGACTAATCGATGAAATGTCATACAGACATAATTTATAGATAAGTATTGAAATGAAACCGTCTCAACTACTCTCGTGCAAAATTACAATTTTGAGAAAAAAAATAGGTTTTCTGCTGACGATGATTCGTGTTAGTTTGAGTTACGTTTCCTTTATGCGTCTGCTCACTCAACATTTTTTCCACTCATGGCCAATTCAATGTCTGCGTCCTGTCTTTGTGTTCATTCTTCCTTTATCGTCGATCATTCATTGTTCAAAATTTCCGATAATGATCCAGAAAAATGTACACCAAACGTGTATTGCTCCTCCATCTTGGCCGTGTCTGTCTGTTCCGTACAATGAAATGTATATTTGTCAAACCTACAGATATGTTATTAGCCCAACACTTGCATCTTCGACTGTATTCTCTTCCTCTCTCCGTTCCTTCTCCGGATAGTCTATTTCCTGTAGAAGGAGGAATTAAAGAGCTCTCCTTCTAACAGTTTCTGATCACGCTAGCATGCGATGGCTGTTTGTATCTCTCAAAACAGCTCTTTGCTGACAGTGGCTTGGCGGTAAATAGCCCCATTGAAGGGAGATAAATTCTCAGGAAGTGCATGCTTTCCCTGAGTCTGAGTCTTGGTTAGAATCTGTTTTGTGAGACTAGACTTTCAGGATGCACACCGATTTGTTGGAGA
>SDVV010039903.1:0-10585 GCA_016164225.1 Gammarus roeselii | reverse complement strand
CAATCTACACTCAGTGCATGCAATCTACACTCAGTGCATGCAATCTACACTCAGTGCATGCAATCTACACTCAGTGCATGCAATCTACACTCAGTGCATGCAATCTACGCTCAGTGCATGTAATCTACACTCTGTGCATACAATCTACACTCTGTGCATACAATCTACACTCAGTGCATACAATCTGCTCTCAGTGCATGCAATCTACACGTATTGTATGCAATCTGCTCTCATTGCATGCAATCTACCGTATACTCTGTGTGTGGAATCTCACGCATGACAACAACCCCACGTACAAGCTCCTAGATTTGATAATGGAAAATTAGCGTAACAAGCACAGCATGACTGAGCCTTCATAGCCTCTTAGATAGAGTGACGAGGCTTTCTATTGCACTGGAGTCTATGTCCTCCTGGCACCGAACGTTAAACAAGCAGCCAGTTCGTCTTCGGGATTGCTCTATTTCACGGTATGCTCAAGTCACTACAATTGCAGGACAAGGTCCAGGAATCGTTTTATTCAAAATGTTCAAGAAATCCTAGCCTCTAAGACCTTAGTCGCCCGTAACAGCGAAATGTGTTTCTTTAAGAGTTTGTTCGAAAGATTAAAGCTACAAGTTACAATCAAATTTAAAATAGCCCTCGAGAAATAACAGCAAAGCATTGGTCAAACAGATACAGACACTAAGCCGCATCCCCCAGAAAGGGGGGTGGCCGACGGCAAGGCGCACCTCACGCCCTCATCCGCTCACACTCACACAACTAAGCCCTTGTGTGCTAAAGGGTCCGGCCGGTACCCCCGCAACATACACTCTGGGTAACGAGTGCAGTCCGAGGATCCGTCGTCAGCAGCAGGGCTCGACAGTTTTCACTGGTTTACCCCCGCCGCGTCATAATGGCGGGCCTCCCCCAACCACGACCATCCCGACAACGGGATGCCATGTGCAAAAGCACATCAGAGCAGCGTCAAAATAAACCTTTCTCCACTCACGCCTGTTCATTGCACGCTCTCTCGCCACCTCCACATTCATGTCTCTCCTTCCCAACGCCTGCTTCAGACCATCCATCCACCCAAACTTCGGTCTACCTCTAGGCCTGCGACCACTCGCCTCTGCATTCATCAGCCTTTTCACCAATCTCTCTTCATCCATCCTCTCCATGTGCCAGAACCATCTCAGTACACGCGAATCCACACTGTTCTCCAACTTCTTCACCATCCCTGTTCTGCTTCGAACCACGGGGGGGGCATTAATGAAAGGACCACCAGTTCTCTGAGCATAAAAATGTTAAGACATCCAGCAGACTGACGAATACGAACACTATGAAGACGTTCATGGAACAAGTTGTTGGAGTGTGCGGCAACACCGTCGATCACGTGACTGGTGCGCACAAGTTTACGTACGGAAACCGCAACTTTATTGAAATTCAAATTTTGAGAGCCTCTCTTTCTGTCCTTCTCACCATGCTTCTTTCTTTCTTTACACCGTAAATGGAGGATTTATGCATAGTTCTCCAAACAAAACTTAGTCCCCGTACCACTTCATTATTAAACTGTAGAACAGAACGGTGGACGAATTACCTCGCCTGCACCATCGTATAGCATTCCAATTCACACTGCCTCGTAAAGGCCGTTTTACCGAAAGAAGCAATTGTTCTGTTTCCCTGCAACAGGAGTCAGAAGTAGGCTTTGTAAAGTAAAAGGGACATTTACGAAAACTCGTCGAGCTGCCTAAAGTGCACCGCTCTCCATTAGTCAACTGTTGATTCGCCAATCTTCAGAAGCGAATCCACTCCTATTGTTGCTTCGCCCACCTTTAAAAACAGGAATGGCACATGACGCCTTCTTAGACGTTCAACTTCAGAACTAAAACTTTTGCTATCTAAAGGCAACCAAGTTTGGGCCAATAGGCTGGTTGTTAACACCTATAAGCCTTCAGGTGCGCCATTCTCACCCTATTGTTGTCTCGCAACCTATATGCGCGCCGGCTGCCTCCACTGTCTTCAGGCATGCCATTAGCCTCCTACTGTCGCCTCGCCCACCTTTAGGCGTACCATCCTACCCTTTCTGTTGCCCTGCCAACCTTCAGGCGCGCCATCCGCTGCCACATGGCGTTGCCGCCCGTCTGGTCGGCCAGGCCGTTGTCCAGGATATAAGTCACCATGGCAACGCGATCATCTGCCGTGTACGCTCGTCTGAGAAACAAAAATATTACTTTTAATGAAGGGACAGGTAAAAATGACATATACATACACAGGCTGTTGACGAAAGGAGCAGAATGTAGCTATATCTTGTGGTCCGCGACTCAGTGCGGCGTAAAACGGTTGTTAAGTCGGGCACAGATGCTATTCTGAGAACCCGAAGAGTAATTCATAAAACACGACGTTAAGAGAATTTATTTTTGAACCACAGAGAACATATAGTGAGAAGGGTTTCAATATTAAAATAAAGTTGTTGAAGCAGCTTTGATGAACACCAACGGTACTAAAGGTGTGATTAGATTAGATTAGAGTGTCAAGGCTCTCTAGTGCTCTGGAGTCAACGTCCTTCTGGCACCGATCGTCATACTAAAGGTATGAGTGGCATGATATATGGGAGCCAGTCGCTGTATCTTGCATTCTACCGCTGAGTGGCATGCTGTATGACAGCCTGCCGCAGGATCTCTCCTGCCACCGCTGAGTGGCATGCTATATGACAGCCTGCCGCAGGATCTCTCCTGCCACCGCTGAGTGGCATGCTGTATGACAGCCTGCCGCAGGATCTCTCCTGCCACCGCTGAGTGGCATGCTATATGACAGCCTGCCGCAGGATCTCTCCTGCCACCGCTGAGTGGTATGCTATGACAGCCTGCCGCAGGATCTCTCCTGCCACCGCTGAGTGGCATGCTATATGACAGCCTGCCGCAGAATTTCTCTTGCCACCGCTGAGTGGCATGCTATGATAGCCTGCCGCAGTATCTTACCTGCCACCGCTGAGTGGCATGCTACAACAGCCTGCCGCAGGATCTCTCCTGCCATCGCCGAGTGGCATGCTATGACAGCCTGCCGCAGGATCTCTCCTGCCACCGCTGAGTGGCATGCTATGACAGCCTGCCGCAGGATCTCTCCTGCCACCGCTGAGTGGCATGCTATGACAGCCTGCCGCAGGATCTCTCCTGCCGCCGCCAAGTGGCATGTTATGACAGCCTGCCGCAGGATCTCTCCTGCCACCGCTGAGTGGCATGCTAAGACAGCCTGTCGCAGGATCTCTCCTGCCACCGCTGAGTGGCATGCTATGACAGCCTGCCGCAGGATCTCTCCTGCCACCGCTCAGTGGCATGTTATGACAGCTGCCGCAGTATCTTACCTGCCACCGCTGAGGATGCAACGGTGCGATGGCTCATGTCGGAAGGAGGGCTTCATATCTTCCTCCTCTTCCCAGTCTTTGTCATCGTCAACTTCATCAGGCGTGGTAGCATCACCCTGCCCCGCGCTTGTAATATTTGTACCACTATCAGCGCCAACTATGACTGTTGCCGTTGCAGTTGGCTCTTTGATAACAGCGATGCTACCAGCATCCATTTCTTTTTTCGTGTCTTGCGCCAGCGACTGCAAGGGAAACTTTAGTGGAAGTTCAAGCAAATCGGATGAAAGAGTTGGTCTCGGTGACCCGACAGACTTTTCAGACGATTCTGAGCCGCGCTTTCGTTTGGAAGGAGAGTCGGAAGGGGAGACATCATCCCCGTTCCTATTCACCGGGGATCTGGCGCTTGTCAAAGGAGGGGATGCAAGGGTCTCCGATGTTATCCCGCCAGGAGGAGGAAGCTGAGGCGACACAAATCGTTGACGAGGCTTAGGCACCAAGCTGAGCGCTTTGAAGAATCTTGCATCGAGCTGCAGCTTGTTCAAGTCAAACAACTTCCAGCAGACGTCTGGTTTGTCAAAAAGAACCCCGCCATCAGCCAGCAGAGGTGTCAGCAAGACTCTCAGCTCCTTGAGCTTTAGGTGAGAGTATCCGTCAGCTGGTGGTAAAGCATCGGGAAGTGTGCCATCAGAGACACTTGTACCGGACGGCAGTGCGCCCTGGGCGGCAAGGGATCCAAAAAATGTAGAGGGGTTGGGTTTGTCTTCATTACCTTCTCCATCATCACGCGCCTCATCGTACTTCGGGCGTTTGGCAGCCTTAACATTTGGTGCATCTTCCCTTTCACCTGCGCAGCCATCATTAGAACTGGTGGTTTGTTGTGGTTGTCTTACTGACGATTTATCAACATTGTCATCAGTGGCCTTACCTGGATTGCTACCATTGAAAGCATTCAAGTCTTCTAACGTCGCTACACTGCTCCTGCCAGCTACCACTCTAGCCGCTTCTGTCGTGTGACCGAGTACTCCAGCGCGCCTCCTGGCTGTCACCCTCGCCCCAGAGGAGTTTACAAGCCCGGTGCACCCCGTCCTAGAGTCGCCGCTATCCTCTTCCAAGCCCGGTCCGTCATCTTCATTACAACTTCTACTTCCCTCCGAGTCACTTGTCCTAAACAAATCAACTCTTTTACTTATGCTTCTAGGAGTAATGGGACTTCCATACGCAGATGGAGGAACCACCACGCTCTCAATAGCGTTGCTGATGAACTCATCAGAAGACGGAGATGTTGAGGGGTACGTGGCTGACTTCGATGTGCTCAACAGACTCTCTTCCTCTTCAACCGCAGAGACACTGTCAACAGAACGGGAGACACTAGTGCCAGATTTGTTTGTCTTGTCTAATTGAGAAATCAAATCTAAGTGAGACGAAGAGTCATCACTTGGCTCCTTCTCTTCCACTGCATTTGACAGAGACTCCCTCTCTCCCGCATCACCGCCACCACGATCTGTTCCCTCGATTCCTGGTATCGGTTCCATGCGATCAAAACTGTACCTAAATTTATTTCCTAAATATCCTCCCAACACACGCTGCTCGCAGTCCTCGAAGATTGTAAGGTCGTTCAAGTCGGACACGGGTTTTGTGTCCGGCGAGCCTTGGTGAGATATTTCCCATACTAGACTGGGACTCATCCCATAGGTAGCAGCTGAGGTGTCCTCTGAACAGCCCACGCCCTCCCGAGCAGCCGCGGCCATCTTTTCGGAACAGGAGATATCATCCCCATCTTGTCTCTCTTCCACAAAAAAATCGACCCGTCCACGAGGCGACTCATTCAGGTGAGGTGGTCGGGCGGAGGACTTAAGAGGAGGCCTGCCATCTAGATTATCAGGAGCACCCTCTCGACTGGTATTTAGATTATCAGGAGCACCCTCTCGACTGTTAGCGACTCGTTCAGGACTTTGATACACTCCTTCCTGGCAGATGGAGAGGCGGAGGAGAGGCTTTGAGACGCTCTTCTCACGGTTAGGGTCAGTATCCTCAGTGTTGCTGGAGATGCATTTGTCAGGCACGTCATGTTCACTAGAGGAAACATCATTTTGAGGAGCAGGGGCATCAGGGAGTCTAGACACAACACTATTCTGACTTGAAGAGACTTCTTCGCTTGAAGAGATATAATTTTGAGAGCCTTTATTGCTGGGTGTTGGAGGTTGAGTAAGAGCACTGTCTTGTCTTGACGTGACGCCATCCTTCTCCATTACTATGTGTGCTGCTAAAACAGCGTCCATTTCACTAGGAAGAAATTCCTTCAACATGAAAGAGTCACCTTTATGTTTAGAGGAAGCATCATCGTGTTCGTGGGAGAGATTTTTTTTCCTGGTGGAGTTCGTATCACCACGTGGAGGATCTCTTTTGCTTAGACTGAAATCAGTGGAACGCAGCAATGTATAATCTGGGGATGCAGCGTCTTCAGAGGAGTCTATGTTACAGCCAGCAACCTTAATCAGCTGTATGCTAAGTTCGTCAGTGTTCTCTTGAGGGTGATCCTCTTCTTCGAGTCTTTTCTCAGAGAGCAACAGTGGTTTTCTCCGCCCAGGAACCTGAAAGCAAGAGACAGTTACTTGTTAGTGTGCTTGTATAGAGATTTAGCAGTTTCCTCTGTTATGATCAACCTCAGCTAGCAGATATATGTCTCGATGTCTATCCAGACATTCCCGTAAAGCTTGAGTCTTTCTCACTGCGCGAGAAACGATGTAGGCCCGTCAACCCTAGCTAAGGTTACACGGTGAGAAACCTTTTTTTGGTGTATTTTCCATCACCCTCGAAAGTGTTTCTACTTCTAGCAAACGGCAGTTTGCTCATAGATTAGATTATTTGACCGAGAGACGTCGACAAGTGTATGTCATTTAGGCCTGTCTGTTGAAAATAAGCAAGCCAGCAATTTGGGGCAGGGATTCGATAACGAAGAGGGGGCAGGTTTCACTCTCGTAGCCCATGGTAGCCTTTTAGTTGTAACGAATTTTGGGCGGGGTCAATGTTTTGAAAAAACGGCTGAATTTACTTGTATGCCAATGAGGGTCAAGGGTTCGGGATAGATTAGATCAGAGTGACGAGGCTTTCTAGCGCGGTGGAGTCATCGTCCTTTTGGCGACGAATGTCAAACCAGCAACAGCGCTGCATCAAGTTAGTCTTTTTTTTTTCAATGTTCGAGTTAAGGTTTACTTCTGCGCAAAGTCAAAGTCCTTTACACGGCGAACGTCTGTGGTATGTACGGGTGCCACAGAAGGTACAGGAACTCCTAAGGTGCCGAGGCCATGTGGTCCCAGCCCTCCCCAGATGGTAGTAAGGTGGGATAACACACTACCTACCCTGCTTCTGAGCCCCAAGGATCCGCAGTAGTCCCTAAGGTGCGGGCTCTGCGCTCCAACACCTGCTGAGGGGGAAGATGAAGAAGAGACAGGAAACAGGGATCCCATGCATGAGATCTACACTAGGCGTAGGGAATTTCACGCATGAGAACAGCAAGAATGGAAAGAAGAAGGAATAGTCGTAGGAAAAGATTGCACGAAAGAAAGAGCGCAACTTGGCTGTTATTGACCACCCGAAAGAAGAATAGTTAGAACCGGTATGTGAACGTTTGAGTGTGTGTGTCTGTGTGTGCGTGCTTGTGTATGTGTGTGTGTTTGTGTGCAGCGACTATTAGGAGAGTTGTTAAGAAGGAGTCTGAGACAAGTTTAAGGAAATTTGAACTGAACAGAAGATGCAAATGAGGTAAATAAAAAGTGAAGCAAATCAGGATGGGGGGAAAAAAGGAGAGATAGTAAAGGGTGAAGAAGAGGGGAGTCTGAAGGGAAATAAGGGTGTTCATCCCCTGGTTGGGCCGTGACTCCGAGCGGCCCGTGAACCTAACAGATGCCTAGGAGGGGGGGGGGGGGATAACACGCTCCCTCAGAATTACCAAACTGTAGAGTTGTTCCCTCATTGGAGGATTGTTCCTATACATAAAGCGAGGCCCACCCCTTCGGAGATATTTTTAGGTCGTTCGGACCAGCTGGGGAACCGGGGTAACACTACTTAACAGGACAGCACGGGAAAAGGTAAGCCCCATTAGAACAGCGATTGAAGCTGGTTATCCCCGTTATATACGTGAGGCAAATATAGATGTTCCATAGGTTGTTGTTAACTCAGTGTGATACTTTGCTAGATCATAAAAATTTACGTGAAAAATACTTTTGTATTTAAATGCGTTTAATACTGCATTTGAGGTTTGTGTCAACAATTTTTGTGTTTTTTCCTTAACAGAGTGGGTCTTCTCTTCTCGTTTTCTTGTGTGAACTACCCTCAACTTTATTGTACTAACTATTCACCTTCATAACTTAACGATGTTCTCATACCTTCTCTTGTTATAGTATCACAATCATTATTCATTCTCGTTTGAGAAGCAGCTACCCTGTTTACTTGTTATAGTTACATTATTCAAAATAATATGATAAAAAATATATTATCATTACAACCCTTGCGCCACCTTCAACTCGCTTAAAATACCGTATTAGTATTAAAGTTGTATAATACCTCCAAGTAACCAGACGACTGATCCTTGCCCACAGAGAGTGTGGTTTGTTACAGCAGTCATGTATCGAACTACCAGCTGGAATAACAAAGGCTGCAATGTTATAATTCCAAAGCCCATCAAGTGCTACTTTGATTTCAGTGAGCAGAGTTAGGGATACATTGAACCATTAGGAACTTTAAAGTGTTCTGTATTAGCTACTTCTTGAACTTTCTTAAATGGGCTAGAAAGCTCTTTAAATAATAATTGAGGCAATTGGTTTTTATTGAGATCAAAAAGAATTCAACATTCAAAGAGTGATTTATGGTTCAGGGGGTTTACCTCCACAGAAGCCCGGACACGAGCCATTAGTTTCAAAGTTGCCCTAAGGCACAAGCATCAAAGAAGCGCCAGCCTAATGTATTTGGATGACTATAAGCGGTACCTACTTAGCCAGCCACGAGCATTCTCTGCAAAAGCAAATGCTAGCAAAAATGTGCAAGAAGCAAGTTCAAAAAACAACGAGTCTTCTGGCAGTCCTAAACAAAGAAACGGCAGTCACTTAGTATAATGATAACCCTTACGCCTTCTTCCCTCAATTGTACCAAGAATCTTGCTCCTTTCTCGCATAACTGCCACACCTTCCTTCCATGACGCCATGACTCTCACTTAATCCATCTCTGCTACCACGACGGCATCTTCATTCCAAGACACCATGACCGCCACATCTTCCTCCCTTGACATCAAGTCTCACCTAATCCATCTCTGATACCACGATGGCATCTTCATTCCCAGACACCATGACCGCCACACCTTCCTCCTATGACACCAAGTCTCACCTAATCCATCTCTGATACCACGGCGGCCTCTTCATTCCAAGACACCACCATGACCGCCCCATCTTCCTCCCATGACACCAAGTCTCTCACCTAATCCATATCTGATACCATGATGGCATCTTCATTCCAAGACACCATGACCGGCCCACCTTCCTCCCATAATCAGACAAAATCAACAAGAACCGTAGAGTATACTAACCCAAGAATCAAGATAATCTTTGGAGGAAAAATTTGCGAGCTAGTACGAGTCTTGATACTGCATTGCCAGAACGGCATTTTGGCGACGCCGGGTCATAACTGTCAGGGGCACGAGGAGTTCTTCCCCAAAGGTGCTCTTACAACAAGATTCTCACTTCAACGTCCGCCAAAGCGAGATGAACATTTCTCCCATTATCGACGGTTACTTGCAAACATAGTAGGACCATTTGGTAACAAACTTCATTTAAGATGGTTAAGATTCGGATTTGAGTGCCAAAAAAATGACTTTTCCAATAGATATGCACTCTGTTGGAATCAGGATATACAACCCTTTAGTAGGATATAACCACGCCGCTAATCTTTCTGCGGAAAAAACGCGGCATCGTGCATTGAATGCGACCCGCTAGGACCAGGAGACATAATTTAAGGTGGCAGAGACTCATCGGTACCATCACGTTCGGCGTCAGAGATCGTTTCTTACCGCGGATGTGGACTGGCCGGCGGCAGCAGCCGGCGGTGCCTGCGACAAGTGGTCGGTGGTCGGCCAGTGCCACTCCTGTTTGCTGCAGGGCAGTCGTCGTCCCGCATGGCAACTCTCGACCGATTTCGTCGAATTCCCGCGCTGCTGCAGATCAACAATTCTCCACGGCCCTTCCACATTGGTCTGTCCTGACAGGAGCCCTACATTGGTCTCTATGACACTCTCAGCAGCATTCGATAGAGATTGGCTACCCCCGGCAGATCTCCTTATCTGCTGCAGTTTCGAGTTGGACTTGAGAGGAGTTTTCTTCATCAGGAAGCTGCAGGACTCAGGCACATCAAGAGACTCGAGTTGACGGCTTGCGCGAGTGCTAGGTGTCGTGCCAGGCGCACCAACTTTAGAATTAGCCACCGAAGATGAATCTCTTATAACAGTGTTCTGCTTCGCTTGGTGTGGCAAAAAGGACTGGGAGAGTTGTTGTGTTTCCTCATCAGACTCATCTCCCCAATCACTCGACTCGCAGCATGCATTGCGGTTGCTAAAATCAAGACCTGTTCTTCCGGTACGACACTCAGGAACATACCCCTCAAGTGGATTATGGGATGAAGAATATGCCATTGTTCGACTGCTGCCAGACGAGGTGGGCCTATCCAACAGGGAATTTCCACTACTCATCACGTGGCTTTTGGTGTGGATAGTGATGTTATTGTGGTTGGTGAATTTTGTGCTTCTACTGCTGTCGGCATCAGTGGCAGCTCTCGCTCCGGCCGTCGTGCCAGCTCGGTCTGTACTTGTGCCAGGTAAGTTCCTGTCCTCGGAGCATCTTTGTTTGTTGAAGCTTTCGAAAGAGTCAGAAGTCCGACAGTTCTCTTGAGTTTCCTTGTTTGGCCAAGGAAGGTCCGGGTAGTTTTTGATGGCTTCGGGAAATCTGAAAAAAATATGTAAAAAGTTTTGCGTTATAAAGAATAGAGAGAAGCTTATGGTATCATGGATGTTACTCACATTGGCGACCTCATGACCGCCCAACACGTCGGCAGGGCCAAATTGTAGCGCATGGCAGAAGACACCAACGTCAAAGCACACCAGAGTCGGGTAAACACCGCAAAAGAAATAGGCCAAACAAGCCGGAAATTTGTGCTGCAGGCAACAGACTAAATAGTGATCATGCAGTCACAGCTTTTTATATA
>SDVV010039902.1:0-10585 GCA_016164225.1 Gammarus roeselii | reverse complement strand
CTATCGTTAATACTGTCACAATGATGCCATTATGCACAGTATGCTATCGTTAATACTGTCTCAATGATGCCATTATGCACAGTATGCTATCGTTAATACTGTCACAATGATGCCATTATGCACAGTATGCTATCGTTAATACTGTCACAATGATGCCATTATGCACAGTATGCTATCGTTAATACTGTCACAACAATAAGGCAACAATATTCCCCATTTGGGAAGTTGAAATGAATGAAATGCTCCATCATTACCCTACTCTTTTCCGAGAATAAAGAAGAGCATGTGATATGAACATTTTCAAACGTATTCAAAAACAAAAACTGACTTGTATCATGGCAAGATCCGAATAATCTGAAAAATCTGATTTCAGCACTGACACGGTAACCAGCCGCCAACTGGACGGTAGTTACACGGACAAGGTGACGAGTCGGACAAAATTAATTTCTTCAGGCATCTGTCAGTTTGAATGGTATGTAGAATCATACACTGAAATTGCAGAAGGGTCAACGAGTCCGGTAATGTTAGCTAGCATCTTTCAACGACACAGGAAGCCTCGTGTTCGCTCCTAGACTGCCAACGTCAAAACTCGAGCTGCTTCTCGACATATGATCGAGAAGGACCATGGCATACGACTGTCATTGTCCTGCAGTCGTATGCAAGGCTAATCCTTTAGCACTTAGATCCTTCAACCTCAATGGTTGGAAGAATTATGACACAAGAGAAAAGTGGTGAAACACGCAGAAAACTTCATATCATAACATAATCATCAAAGCGGGATAAGAGGGCAACAAGGCTATCAAAATTTACCTTCAAGAAGTTTCCAACTTTGTAAGTGGGTAAGGACGTTATTTAGATATTCGAAGGTGTAATTTATTCTACCTTAGAAGTGGCTAGATAATTTTTCAATAACTCAAAATAGGTACATTTCTTTCAAGTCGCAGTGATTTCTAGGGCAAAGAAATGTATATTTTTTCAATAATATTTATTTGTCATTCACTGCAACTTAAATCAGGAGTTCAAACTAAAAATAGTTCGATAAAACATAATTTTAATTAAATAATAACCTTCGGGAAGAGGAAACTCCCACCAGGAGAAATTGCAATTTTTGGCAAATGATCAATAGAATACGACATCCCACATATGAGCGAGAGGAATCAGAGGCTTAGGTCACTATTCTCCACCAGCAAACAGACTAGCAGTGAAGCAAGACCAACCTTGGTGCCAATGTCGTCAGTATACTTCTGAACGAAACATTCCTTGCAAGCAAACGAGACATTCGACCAACTTATGAAATTAATCTATTTTTATTATATTAAAACCAAACAGGGATCAAATGGAGTGAAAATTTATCTCTCCCAAGGGAGATCGAAAGAGCGTTTTTGTATTGTTAGTTATTCCAAGGTTGAAGGCTCTGCCATCAAAAGTGCTATATCCACACTTGAGTAATCGAGATCGTCAAATCATAATTCATTTCGGGATGCCTCGTCCGATACCTACAGCTGCAGACGCAGGCACGTGTACAGACGAGGACACACATCGCTAATAATCTCTAATAAAGAGAAGGTTTTGACCTAGTCTTTTATCTTTGTATAGCAGTTTTAAAATGGCCATAAAGACGACCCCAACCTGAATAATGATGTAGTCTGAATGATGCTCTTTGGAAAGTTTCCCGGGTAAGAATGTCTTCCTTATTGGACTCTTCCGTGTGACACTCCCAACTTTACACAGGTGTCCCATAGGAGCGTTTCAATGGTCAAATTTCAAAGGTAGGTCTAACGAAGGAGGGCCGGACAAAGGCCTGTATTAGTGAAAGGCCTCATGAATGAGTTACACCTCAAAAATCAGGAACACGGAGCGTCATCAGCTGTCAACTGAGGGAACGTGGTGCTCTTCATGAGCCCTGCAGGAGCGACCCAACTATTTTGTTAACGTCAAACTTGAGTTATGTGATGACACCATGGCCATCTGAGTCTCTTAACGATGACACAGTGACGATGACACCTTGGCCATCTGAGTCTCTTGACGATGGCGCAGTGGCGATGACACCTCGGCCATCTGAGTGCAAGGCTTGAAACACCTTATGAGAGTCTCTTAACGATGACACAGTGACGATGAAACCTAGGCTATCTGAGTCTCTTAACGATGGCACAGTGGCGATGAAACCTTCGCCATCTGAGTGCAAGGCCTGAAACTCCTTATGAGAGCCTTTTAACGATGGCACAGTGGCGATGACACCTCGTCCATCTGTGTCTCTTAACGATGGCACAGTAGCAATGTCTCCTTGGCCATCTGGGTCTTATGACGATAATGCAGTGGTGATGACAATTCGGCTATCTGAGTCTCTTAACGATGACACAGTGGCGATGACAATTTGACCATCTGAGTCACTTGATGACGACAAAGTGGCGATGATACCTCGGCCATCTGAGTCTCTTAACGGTGACACAGTGGTGATGACACCTTGGTCATCTGAGTCTCTTGACGATGACACAGTGGCGATGACACCTCGGCCATCTGAGTGCAAGGCTTGTAACACCTAATGAGAGTCTCTTAACGATGGCCGAGTGGCGATGACACCTCGGCTATCTGAGTCTCTTAACGATGGCACAGTGGCAATGACACCTTGGCCATCTGAGTGCAAGACCTGTAACACCTTATGAGAGCCTTTTAACGATGGCACAGTAGCGTTGACACCTCGTCCATCTGTGTCTCTTAAACAGGCACAATAGCGATGACACCTTGGCTATCTAAGTCTCATGACGATGGCGCAGTAGCGATGACACCTCGGTCATCTGAGTCTCTTAACGATGACACAGGGGCGATGACACCTCGGCCATCTGTGTACAAGACTTGTAACACCTTAGGAGAGTCTCTTAACGATGACACAGTGGCGATGACACCTTGGCCATCTGAGTCTCGTGACGATGACAAAGTGGCGATAACACCTCGGCCATCTGAGTCTCTTAACGGTGACACAGTGGCGATGACAACTTGGTCATCTTAGTCTCTTGACGATGACACAGTGGCGATGATACATCGGCCATCTAAGTGCAAGGCTTATAAGACCTTATGAGAGTCTCTTAACGATGGCAAAGGGGCGATGACACCTGGGCCATCTGAGTCTCTTAACGATGGCAGAGTGGCGATGACACCTTGGCCATCTGAGTCTCTTAACGAAGACGCAGTGGCGATGACACCTCGGCCATCTGAGTCTCTTAACGAAGACTCAATGGCGATAACACCTCGGTCATCTGAATGTCTTAACGATGACACAAGGGCGATGACACCTCGGCCATCTGAGTCTCTTAACGATGACACAGTGGCGATGACACCTCGGCCATCTGAGTCTCTTGCTGATGACACAGTGGCGATGGCACCTCGGCCATCTAAGTGCAAAACATGTAACACATTATGAGCCTCTTAACAATGAAACAGTGGCAATGACACCACGGCCATCTGAGTGCAAGGCATGTAACACATTATGAGTCTCCTGACGATGAAACATTATCGAAGGCACTTCGAACATCTGAGTTCAAAGCTTGTAAGACCTTATGAGAGTCTCTTAACGATGGCACAGTGGCGATGACACCTCGGCTATCTGAGTGCAGGGCTTGTAAGACAATATGAGAGTCTTTTAACGATGACACAGGGGCGTCGACACCTCGGCCACCTGAGTGCAAGGCATGTAACACATTATGAGTCTCTTAACGATGACACAGTGGCGATGACACCTCGGCCATCTGAGTGCAACACGTGTAACACTTTATGAGTCTCTAAACGATGACACAGTGGAGATGACACCTCGGCCATCTGAGTGCAAGGCATGTAACACATTATGATACTCTTAACGATGACACAGTGGCGATGACACCTCGGCTATCTGAGTACAAGGTAAGTACACATTATGATACTCATAACGATGACACAGTGGCGATGACACCTCGGTCATCTGAGTGCAAGGAATGTAACAAATTATGATACTTTTAACGATGACACAGTGGCGAAGACACCTCGTCCATCTGAGTGTAGGGCATGTAACACATTATGAGTCGCTTAACGATGACACAGTGACGATGACACCTCGTACATCTGAGTGCATGGCATGTAACATATTATGAGTATCTTAACGATGACACAGGGGTGATGACGCCTCGACCATCTGAGTGCATGGCAGGTAACACATTATAAATCTCTTAACGATGACACAATAGCGATGACACCTCGGCCATCTGACTGCAAGGCATGTAACACATTATGAGTATCTTAACGATGACACAGTGGCGATAACACCACGGCCATATGAGTGCAAGGTGTGTAACATCTTATGAGTCTCTTAACGATGACACAGTGGCGATGACACATCGATCATCTGAGTGCAAGGCATGTAACTCATTAGGAGTCTATTAACGATGACACCGGGGCGATGACACCAAGACCATCTGAGTGCATGACATGTAACACATTATAAATCTCTTAACGAGATGGCACAATGGCGATGACGCCTCGACTATCCGATTCTCTTAACGATGACACAGTGGCGATGACACCTCGGCCATCTGAGTCTCTTAACGATGACACAGTGGCGAGGACGTCTCGGCCATCTGAGTTACTCGTTGATGACAGAGTGGCGATGACACCTCAGCCATCTGAATGCAAGACATGTAACACATTATGAGTCTCTTAACGATGACACAGTGGCGATGACACATCGACCATCTGAGTGCAAGGCATGTAACTCATTAGGAGTCTATTAACGATGACACAGGGGCGATGACACCACGACCATCTGAGTGCATGGCATGTAACACATTATAAATCTCTTAACGAGATGACACAATGGCGATGACACCTCGGTCATCTGAGTGTAAGGCATGTAACACAGTATGATACTCCTAACGATGACACAGTGTCGATGGCACCTCGGCTATCTGAGGTCAAGGTAAGTAACACATTATGATTTTCATAACGATGACTCAGTGGCGATGACACCTCGGTCTTCTGAGTGCATGGCATGTAACAAATTATGATACTCTTAACGATGACACAGTGGCGTTGACACCTTGGCCCTCTGAGTGCAAGGCATGTAACACATTATGAGTCGTTTAACGATGACAAAGTGGCGATGAAACCTCGACCATCTGAGTGCATGGCATGTAACACATTATGAGTCTCTTAACGATAAGACAGGGGCGATGACACCTCGTCCATCTGAGTGCAAGGCATGTAACACATTATGAGTCTTTTAACGATGACACAGTGGCGATGAAACCTTGACCATCTGAGTGCAGGGCATGTAACACATTATGAGTCTCCTAACGATTACACAGTGACGATGACATCTCGGCCATTTGAGTGCAGAGCGTGTAACACTTTATGAGTCTCTGAATGATGACACATTGGCGATGACACCTCGGTCATCTGAGTGCAAGGCATATAGCACATTATAAATATCTTAACAATGACACAGTGTCGATGAAACCTCGGCCATCTGAGTGCAAATCTTGTAACACCTTATTATTCTCTTACCGATGTTACAGTGGCGATGACACCTCGACCATCTGAGTCTCTTAACGATGGCACAGTGTCGATGATACATCGGTCCTCTAAGTGCAAGGCGTGTAAAACCTCATGAGACCATCTTAACGATGGCAAGGTGGCGATGACACCTCGGCCATCTAAGTCTCTTAACGATGGCACAGTGGCGATGACACCTTGGCCATCTGAGTCTCTTAACCATGACACAGTGACGATGACACCTCGGCCATCTGAGTGCAATGCGTGTAACACATTTTGAGTATCATATAGATGACACAGTGGCGATGACACCTCGACCATCTGAAAGCAAGGCATGTAACACATTATGAGACTCTCAACGACTGCACAGTGGTGATGAGACCTCAGCCATCTGAGTCCAAGGCACTCAGATGAGACTCATAACGATGACACAGTGACGATGACACCTCGGTCATCTGAATGCAAGTAGTGTAACACCTCATGAGTCTCTAAACGATGACATAGTGGCGATGACACCTCGGTCATCTCAGACCAAGCGTGTAATGTTTTTTGAGTCTCTTAACGATGACACAGTTGCGATGACACCTTTGTCTTCTTAGTGTAGGGTGTTAGCACATTATGAGTATCCTAACGATGACACAGTTGCGATAACACCTCGGATATCTGAGTGCAGGGCATGTAACACATTATGAGTCTCTAAACGATGACACAGTGACGATGACACCTCGCTCATCTAAGTTTACGGCATGTAAAACATTATGAGTCTCATAACGAGGACACAGTGGCGATGACACGGGCGCGATGAAACCTCGGCCATCTGAGTGAAAGGTGTGTAGCACCTTCAAGTTTCTTAACGATGACACAGTGGCGATAACACCTCGGCTATCTGAGTGCAGGGCATGTAACACATTATGAGTCTTTTAACGATGACACATTGGCAATGACACCTCGGCAATCTGAGTGCCAGGCATACACCACATTATGAGACTCTTAACGATGACACATTAGCGATGACACCTCGGCTATCTGAGTGGAATGCATGTAACACATTATGAGTCTATTAACAATGACAGTGGCGATGGCACGTCGATCACCTGAGTGCAAGGCGTGTAACGCCTTAGTAGTCTCTTAACGATGACACAGTAGCGATGACCTCTCGGCCATCTGAGTGCAAGGCATTTGACGCATTATGAGACTCATAATGATTGCACAGTGGTGATGACATCTCGGCCATCTGAGTGGAATGCACTCAGATGAGACTCTTAACGATGACACAGTGGTGATGACACCTTGGTCATCTGAGGGCAAGGCGTGTAGCACCTTATGAGTCTCTTAACGATGACACAGTGGTGATGAACCCTCGGCCATCTGAGTGCAAGGCATGTAGCACGTTATGCGTCTCTTAACGATGACCCAGTGGCGATGACACCTCGGCCATCTGAGGGCAAGGCGTGTAGCACCTTATGAGTCTCTTAACGATGACACATTGGCAATGACATCTCGGTAATCTGAGTGCAAGGCATATAACACATTACGAGACTCCTAGCGATGACACAGTGGCGATGACACTTCGACTATCTGAGTGCAAGGCATGTAAAACATTATGAGTCTATTAACGATGACACAGTGGCGCTGATACCTCGGCCATCTGAGTGCAAGGCATATAACTCATTATGAGCCTTATAACGATGACAGAGGACGATGACACCTCGGCCATCTGGGTGCAAGGCGTGTAACACCTTATTAGTCTCTAAACGATGACACAGTGGCGATGACACCTCCGCCATCTGAGTGCAAGGCATGTAACACATTGTGAGACTCTTGACGATGACACAATGGCGATGACACCTCGGTCATCTGAGTACAAGGCGTGTAATGCCTTATGAGTCTCTTAACGATGACACAGTGGCGATAACACCTCGGTCATCTGAGTGCAAGGCGTGTAACCCCTTATGAGTCTCTTAACGACGACACAAGGGCGTTAAGAGACTCATAAGATGTCACATGCCTTGCACTCAGATGACCGAGGTGTCATCATTACTGTGTCATCGTTACGAAACTCAAAATGTGTTACATGCCTTGCACGCAGATGGCTGAGGTGTCATCGCCACTGTGTCATCGTTACGAGACTCAAAATATGTTACAGGCCTTACACGCAGATGGTTGAGATGTAATCACCACTGTGTCATCGTTAAGAGTCTCATAATGTGTTCCGAGCCTTGTACTCAGATGGCCGAGGTATCACCGCCACTGTGCCATCGTAAAGTGACTCATGAGGTGCTACATGCCTTGCACTCAGATGGCCTAAGTGTCATCGTCACTGTGTCATCGTTAAGAGACTCATAAGGCATTACACGCCCTGCACTCAGATGACCGAGGTGTCATCGCCCCTGTGCAATCGTTGAGAGTCACATAATGTGTTACATGCCCTTCACTCAGATGAACGAGGTGTCATCGCCACTGTGTAATCGTTAAGAGACTCATAAGACGTTACACGCCTTGCACTCAGATGGCCGAGGTGTCATCGCCACTGTGTCATCGTTGAGAGACTCTTAAGGCGTTACACGCCTTGCCCTCAGATGGATGAGGTGTCATCGCCACAGTGCAATCGTTAAAAGTCTCATAATATGCTACATGCCCTGCACTCAGATGGCCGAGGTGTCATCGCCACAGTGTCATCGTTAAGAGACTCAAAAGGTGTTACATGCCTTGAACTCAGATGGCCGGGGTATCATCGCCACTGTGTCATCGTTAAGAGACCCATAACGTGTTACATGCCTCGCACTCAGATGGACGAGGTGTCATCGCAATTGTGTCATCGTTAAGGGAATCATAAAGTGTTACACACCTTGCACTAAGATGACGGAGGTGTCATCGCCACTGTGTCATCGTTTAGAGACTCATAAGGTGTTGCACGCCTTGCACTCAGATGGCCGAGGGGTCATCGCCACAGTGCAATCGTTAATAGTCTCATAATGTGTTACATGCATTGCACTCAGATGACGGAGGTGTCATCGCTACTGTGTCATCGTTAAGAGACTCACAAGGTGTTACACGCCTTTCACTCAGATCGACCGAGGTGTCATCGCCACTGTGTCATCGTTGAGAGACTCATAATGTGTTACAAGCCTTGCACTCAGATGGCCGAGGTGTCATCGACACAGTGTCATCGTTAAGAGACTCATAAGTTGTTTCACGCCTGGCACTCAGATGGCCGAGGTGACTTCGCCACTGTGTCCTTCGTTAAGATTATAATAATGTGTTACATGCCTTGCACTCAGATGACCGAAGTGTCATCGCCACTGTGTAATCGTTAAGTGACTCATAAGGTGTTACATGTCTTGCACTCAGATGGCCGAGGTGACATCGCCACGGTGATATCTTTAAGAGTCTCATTATGAGACTCTTAACGACACAGTGGCGATGACACTTCGGCCATCTGAGTGCAAGGCTCCTAACACTTTATGAGTCTCTTAACGGTGACACAGTGGCTATTACACCTCTACCATCTGAGTGCAAGGCATGTAACACCTTATGAGTCTCTTATTGATGATACAGTAGCGATTACACCTCGGCCATCTGAGTGCAAGGCTCGTAACACCTTATGAGTCTCCTAACGATGGCACAGTGGCGATGACACCCCTGTCATCTGAGTGTAAGGCATGTAACACATTATGAGACTGTTAAAAAAGATACAAAGATAAATAATTTGACGATTAGACACCACACAGGACGGAGCCTTTCGCAGATTGACAAGATTCGTTGGGGTCTGTTACCCCCTCACCAAGCTGTACTTATCTCACTATCACCCTGTCAAGCTGTACTTATCGTTCCTCCACCCTACCAAATGGTTTCTACCTTCTTACCAGGTTTTGTGTCTATCATTCTACCACCCTTACAAGTTTGTCTTGTATCATTCTATCACCCTAGAAAGGAGTATCTCTTAGACATCTTAGAAAGATCTCTGAACCCCATCGTACGAATTTGATAGCCCAGAAACCTAGAAATTTAAGAGCCTTGCAGGTCTGGAAAGCTCTCCCACTTCCCATGTTTGGAGGCTGCAGTACATCACCGAACAGCGCTTGTATTTTATTTTTTGGAGGATCCAAGTTTCTTTGACACAGGATTGAAGAACCAAAACGCCTCATCTACATGTTTCTCCTATGTATAAAATGTTGACTATAAAAGGAGGTGTATTCATATTATAACGCATACTAAAACACATTTTTGGTGTTCAAAATAATACATATACGAGAAAAAACGGGTTATCTCTAGCCCGTATCATAAATTTCAGGCAACCATGGCATGAGAGATCCCCACACATGCCATAGTTGTGAAGTTTATTGACTGAGGCTAACGTGGGACTCTGATGAACTTAAATTATATCAAAGAATGCTAACGTAGGAGGCTGATGAACTTAAATGATAACAAACAATGCTAACGTAGAACGCTGATGAACTTGAATGATATCAAAGAAAGCTAACGTAGGTGCTGATGAACTTAAATAATATCAAAGAATGCTAACGTAGGACGCTGATGAACTTAAATGATATCAAAGAATGCTAACGTATGACACTGATGGGCCTAAATCATATCAAAGAATGCTAACGTAAGACTCTGATGAGCTTAAATGATATCAAAGAATGCTAACGTAGGATGCTGATGAGCTTAAATGATATCAAAGAATCTAACGTAGGACGCTGATGAACTTAAATGATATCAAAGAGTGCTAACGTATGACACTGATGGGCCTAAGTCATATCAAAGAATGCTAACGTAGGACTCTGATGAGCTTAAATGATATCAAAGAATGCTAATGTAGGACGCTGATGAGCCTAAATCCAATCAAAGAATGCTAACATAGGACGATGATGAGCTTAAATGAAATCAAAGAATGAAACGTAAGACGCTGATCAGCCTAGATAATATCAAAGATTGCTAACGTAAGACGCTGATGAGCTTAAATGATATCAAAGAATGCTAACGTAGGACGCTGATGAGCTTAAATGATATCAAAGAATGCTAACGTAGGACGCTGATGAGCTTAAATGATATCAAAGAATGCTAA
>SDVV010039901.1:0-10585 GCA_016164225.1 Gammarus roeselii | reverse complement strand
CTGATTCGAACCACGTCGTTGGTGATCCGGTCTCTCAGCGTTACTCCAGCCATGCTCCTCAAACATTTCATCTCGAAAACATTCAACTTTCTTCTCTCCTCTGCTCTCACCCCCAAAGCCTCAGCTCCGTAGAGCACAGTTGGGACAACAACACTCTCATACAGCCCTCTCTTCGCTTCCATCCCCAACGTCCTACAACTCATTACACTCTTTAGTGCACCCAACACTTTACATCCCTCCTTCACTCGCGCCTTCACTTCAGTTTCCACTAGTTCAGTTATCTCCACATGGGAGCCCAGGTACTTAAACACTGAACTTCTTCCAAGAGCTCTCCATTCGGGGTGACACTAATTTCGCTCACATCGACAATCTTCGAGCATCTCATTACTTTGCTCTTACCCACGTTCACTCGAAGCTTCCTCCTCTCACACACTCAACCAAACTCAGACACTAGCCTACATAGCTTCTCCTCTGAATCCGCAACCAGGGCCGTATCATCTGCAAATTGCATCTGACTCAACTGCCAATTCCGCCCATTCGCTCCCAACAGTTCCAAGCCACGACCCAGCACACTCGCGTTCACCTCCCTGACCACTCCATTCAAATAGAGGTTGAACAGCCAATGAGACATCACGCAGCCTCGTCTCAATCCCACTTTCACTGTGAACCAATCACTTAGCTCGCTTCCCAATCTGACACATGCTCGGGTGTCAGCATAGAAACTCTGCACCGCTTTTAACAAATGTCCGCCCACTCCACACAAACGTAACAACCTCCACAGCACTTCCCTGTCAATCCTGTCGTATGCCTTCACCAGTTCCATGAAAGCCCAGAACACATCCTTTCCTTTGGCAAGGTACTTCTCACAGACCTGTCTTACTGCAAAAATCTGATCGGTCCACCCTCTACCACTCCTAAAGCCACACAGTTCCTCTCCAATTGCGCAGTCCGTACAGTCTCTAATCCTTTTGATCAGCACTCTCCCGTACAACTTACCAACCACACATAACAGACTGATACCTCTCGAGTTGCAGCATTCATTTCTATCTCCTTTGCCCTTATATAGCGGAACAATGCAGGCACTGCGCCACTCACTCGGTACCACGCCTGCCGCAATACACAAGTTCGGTAACCTCACCAACCATTCGACAATCGTTACTCCACCCTTCTTCAGGCACTCTGTCGCAACGCCATCTAAACCAGGGGCTTTCCCTGCTCTCATCACGTCCACGGCCTCTTGCACCTCTTCTCTGGTAATGTCCGCAACAAGTCTTTCTCCCAGAACTGGCATTTGAGCACCACCACCTACAGCAACAATGTCAGCCTCTCTGTCATCCTCGACATTCAACAACTCATCAAAATACTCGGCCCACCTCTTCCGTACATCACCGCTTTCCAACAACAACTGGCCGTTTTCATCTTTCACCACTTCCTCTTTTCCAGTCTCTCCCTTTCTCATCCTCTTCACCTCTTTCCAGAGCATCTTCTTGTTCTCCTCAAAATTCTGGCACAACCGTCTGCCCCACCTGTCATCAGCGTCCCTTTTGGCTCGCCTCAATACCCGCTTCACCTCGTTTCTCCCCTCTTTGTAGCTTTCATAAGCCACCTCAGACTTCACCTGCAATCACTCCTGAAACGCTCATTTCCGTGCCACCGCTAGATTGACTTCCTCGTTCCACCACTCGCAACCTTTCCTACTGCACCCGCCCGCACGGCAAGCACCACACACCTTCTTCGCACATCCCAGCAACGTATCCCTTAACGTCTCCCATTCTTCCTCCACATCTCTCAGGTCCTGTCCTCTCACGTTGTCATATTCTTCCTACAACGCACGCTGGAACTCCTCGGCTCCAAAAACAGACCTATCAGGTTTTCTCCAGTCATTTCTACCGGGAACGTCATACATTCCTATCACATTCTCAACCTCTTCATCTCCAACTCTTGCATTAAGGTCACCCAGTTCAACTACATTGAAATGACCTCCAAAACTCTCAATACGCTGACTCAGGTCAGTCCAGAATTGCTCCCTCTCCTCTTCACTCCTCTCGCTGCCAGGTCCGTAAGCACTCACAAGTGCCCATCTTTTCACGCCTAACTTAACTTTCACACACATCAATCTTGAGGACACCTCCTTTAATTCGGTAGCGCTACTAGCCAACCGATCACTCAATATCAAGACCCCACCTTCTCGTGCCCAACCTTCCACCACACCAGACTTTCTTCCACTTACCACACCAAACTCACATTCGCCCTTACCTTTTAACTATATCCTTGAGGGGTTCACTACACTAGGTGTAGGAAATTTCACGTATGAGAACAGCAAGAATGGAAAGAAGAAGAAGAAATAGTTGTAGAAAAAGGTTGCGTGAAAGAAAGAGCCCAACTTGGCTGTTATTTGCCACCCGAAAGGAGAATAGTTAGAACCGGTATGTGAATGTTTGAGTGTGTGTGTCTGTGTGTGCGTGCGTGTGTATGTGTGTGTGTGTGTGTGTGTGTGTGTTTGTTTGTGTGCAGCGACTAGTAGGAGAGTTGTTAAGAAGGAGTCTGCGACAAATTCAATGAAATTTGAACTAAACATAAGATGCAAATGAGGTCAATAAAAATTCAAGCAAATCAGGATAGTGGAGAAAACGAGAGATAGTTAAGAGTGAAGAAGAGGGTAGTCTGAAGGGAAATAAGGGTGTACACCTACCTGGTTGGGCCGTGACTCCGTGCGGCCCGTGAACCTAACAGATGCCTAGGGGGGGTAGCAAGATTCTAACGCCCCGGCTACAAGGCTTACCCCGGCTACAAGAGTAATAAGAAACACGAAAAAAGATACAGTACAGAGTAGTGTTCCGCAGTTACGTGCGTCAGCTTCACAATCGGTACTAAGAAACAAGATTCTACAACAAACTGTTAGCCCTGGCCAATTCAACACCGGTTCAGGGCGAGGAGGGCGCTTTTCGTCATTCCTCACCAGAGCAGTGAGCACCGCGGGCTGAAGGCCGAGGCTGACGTGGGCGGCGCTGGAAGAGGTGCCGTCGTGGGGTGCGTGGTGGCGGAAGGTGAGGCTGGCGGGAGTCTGCTGCAGGAGTTGCACGGACTCGCTCACAATCAACTCAATGTTGATGTCTGCCAAAATAAAGGGAACAAGAAAACAGCACATTTATCTAACAACTGACTTTTTATGCTTGTGAAAATCATACTCAAAATCTGATTACTACCCCTCAAAGGATATAGCAAAATAGTCCTAGAAAATCGTAAGTAATAGTCTGCCGGAAGATAAACATTTTGTTTTTTTCAATTAGTTATTCAAAATAAGTCGGTTATTCAAAAGCCGGGGCGTTAAAATCTTGCTACCCTATCCACCGCGCGCCGTAGAAGGCGACTAAAAGGGCGCCCCGTAGCCGGGAGTAGAATCGTGCTACCGCAACCCCTGCGTGACGTAAAAGGCAACTAAAAAGGGCGGGGCGAAGGGGCTAGGAATCCCTTTCTCTGTAAGACCCTTCCTCAAAGACGACAAGAAAAGCGGGGAGAGAAGAGGCTCAATCCTCATCCGAACGCTATTGTTAGGGTCGCTGAATGTGCGTGGCTGTAGTACGAATGAGGTAAAGAGGAGAGAGATTGGTGAGATGTTTGTGGGGAGGAAGTTTGATGTGTTGACGCTGAGTGAGACGAAATTGAAAGGAAAGGGCGAATGTGAGTTTAGTGTGGTAAGTGGAAGGAAGTTTGGTGTGGAGGAAGGTTGGGCACGAGAAGGTGTGGTCTTGATATTGAGTGATCGGTTGAATAGTAGCGCTACTGAATGGATGGAGGTGTCCTCAAGATTGATGTGAGTGAAAGTTAAGTTAGGCGTTGAAAGATGGGCATGGGTGGGTGCTCAAGGACCTCGCAGCGAGAGGAGTGAAGAGAGGGAGCAATTCTGAACTGACCTGAGTGAGTGTATTGAGAGTTTTGGAGGTCATTTCAATGTAGTTGTATTGGGTGACCTTAATGCGAGAGTTGGAGATGTAGTGGTGGAGAATGTGATAGGAAGGTATGGCGTTCCCGGTAGAAATGACCGCGGAGAAAACCTGATAGGTCTGTGTATGCAGCAGGAGTTGGTGGTCGGGAACAGTTTGTTCAAGAAGTGAGATATCCACAAGTACACATGGGTAAGGAAGGAGCACTGATGGATTTTGTGCTGATATCGAGGAGAGTGGTGGGAGGCTGTTGGATGTGCGTGTGTTGAGAGGGGGGGTGGAGGAGTGTCTGACCATCTGCTGGTGGAAGGTAGATTAAGAGTGGAGCAGAAGTTGAAGGTCAACAAACGAGTGGGAGGAAGAAAAGAGGTAGTGAAAGTGAGTGGACTGAATGTGAGAAGTAGAGCAGAGGAGTTCCAGCAGGCGTTGAGTGAAGAATATGACAACATGGCAAGACAGGATCTGAGAGATGTGGAGGAAGAATGCGAGACGTTAAGGGATGCGTTGCTGAGATGTGCGAAGAAGGTGTGTGGTGCGTGCCGTGTGGATGGGTGCAGAAGAAAAGGTTGCTAGTGGTGGAACGAGGAGGTCAAACTGGCGGTGACACGGAAAGAGGAGCGTTTGAGGAATGGTTGCAGGTGAAGTCGGTGGTGGCTTATGAAAGCTACCAAGAGAGGAGAAACGAGGTGAAGCAGGTGGTGAGGAGAGCCAAAAGGGACGCTGATGCCAGGTGGGGCAGACGGTTGTGCCAGAATTTTAAGGAGAACAAAAAGATGTTCGGGAAAGAAGTGAAGAGGATGAGAAAGGGAGAGACCGGAAAGGAGGAAGCGGTGAAAGATGAAAACGTTCAGTTGTTGTTGGAAAGTGGTGATGTACGGAAGAGGTGGACCGAGTATTTTGATGAGCTGTTGAATGTCGAGGATGACAGAGAGGCTGACATTGTTGATGTGGGGGTGGTAGTGCTCGGATGCCAGTTTTGGGAGAAAGGCTCGTGGCGGACATTACCAGGGAAGAGGTGTAGGAGGCGGTGGAGGTGATATAAGCAACGAAAGCCCCTGGTTTGGATGGCGTTGCGACCGAGTGCCTGGAAAAGGGTGGTGTAACGATAGTCGAATGGTTGGTGATGTTACTGAACTTGTGTCTTGTGGCAAGCGTGGTACCGATTGAGTGACGCAGTGTCTGCATTGTTCCGCTATATGAGGGCAAAGGAGATGATAATGAATGCTGCAACTCGAGAGGTATCACTGTGTTATGTGTGGTTGGTAAATTGTACGGGAGAGTGCTGATCAGAAGGATTAAAGACGGTACGGACTGCGTTATTGGAGAGGAACAGTGTGGCTTTAAGAGTAATAGAGGGTGTGTCGATCAGAATTTTGCAGCGAGAAGTACCTTGCAAAAGGAAGGGATGTGTTATGGACCTTCATTGATTTGGAGAATGCATACGACAGGATTGACAGGGAAGCGCTGTGGAAGGTGTTGCGTTTGTATGGAGTGTGCGGACATCAGTTGAAAGCGGTGCAGAGTTTTTATGTTGGCAGCCGAGCATTTGTCTGAGTGGGAAGCGAGGTGAGTGATTGGCTCACAGTGAAAGTGGGACTGAGACATGACTGCGTGATGTCTCCCTGGCTGTTCAACCTCTATATAGATAGAGTGGGCAGGGAAGTGAACGCGAGTGTGCTGGGTCGTGGCTTGGAACTGTTGGAAGTGAATGGGCGGAGTTGGCAGTTGAGCCAGTTGCTATTTGCGGATGATACGGCCCTGGTTGCGGATTCAGAGGAGAAGCTATGTAGGCTAGTGGCTGAGTTTGGTAGAGTGTGTGAGAGGAGGAAGCTTCGAGTGAACGTGGGTAAAAGTAAAGCAAAATTAGTGTCCCTATAAATGGAGAGCTCTTGGAGGAAGTTCAGTGTTTCAAGTATCTGGGCTCCCATGTGGAGAAGACTGAACTAGTGGAAGCTGAGGTGAAGTCGCGAGTGAAGGAGGAGTGTGAAATGCTCGGTGCACTGAAGAGCATAATGAGCTGCAGGACGTTGGGGATGGAAGCAAAGAGAGGGCTGTATGAGGGTGTCGTTGTCTCAACTGTGCTGTACTGAGCTGAGACTTGGGGGGTGAGAGCAGAGGAGAGAAGAAGGTTGAATGTTTTCGAGATGAAATGTTTGAGGAGCATGGCTGAAGTGTCGCTGAGATTAGATTAGAGTGACAAGGCTTTCTAGCGCACTGGAGTCATCGTCCTTCTGGCGTCAAATGTCAAACCAGCCAACAGTGCTGCATCATGTTAGTCTTTGTTTTAATTCTTCTTTTAATGTTCGAGTTAGGTTTACTACTGCGCAAAGTCAAAATCCTTTACGCGGCGAACGTCTTTGGTATGTACGGGTGGCACAGGAGGTACAGGAACTCCTAAGGTGTTGAGGCCATATGGTCTCAGCACTCCCCGGATGGCAGTAAGGAGGAATAACACACTACCTACCCTGCTTCAGAGCCCCAAGGATCCGCAGTAGTCCTTAAGGTGCCGGGCTACGCACTCCGACACCTGCTGAGGGAGAAGATGAAGACGAGACAGAAAACAGGGATCCCATGCATGAGATCTACACTAGGTGTAGGGAATTTTAGGCATGAGAACAGCAAGAATGGAAAGAAGAAGAAGGAATAGTCATATAAAAAGGTTGCATGAAAGAAAGAGCGCAACTTGGCTGTTACTTTTACACCCGAAAGGAGAATAGTTCGAACCGGTATGTGTATGATTGAGTGAGCGTGTCTTTGTGTGCGTCCGTGTGTATGTTTGTGTGCAACGACTACTAGGAGAGTTTTTAAGAAGGAGTCTGAGACAAGTTTGAGAAAATTTGAACAAAACATAAGATGAAAATGAGGTAAATAAAAGTTAAGCAAATCAGGATGGGGGAGGAAAGGAGAGATAGTGAAGGGTGAAGAAGAGGGGAGTCTGAAGGAAAATAAGGGTGTTCACCCTCCCGGTTGGACCGTGACTCCGTGCAGCCCACGAACCTAAGAGATGCCTGGAGGGGGTGGGGGGGGGCTGAGAGACAGGTTCACTAACGACGTGGTTCGAATCAGAACGGGGATGGTGAAGAAGTTTGAGGACAGAGTTGATTCGCGTATTCTGAGATGGTTCGGGCACGTGGTGAGGATGGATGAGGAGAGATTGGTGAAAAGGGTGTAGAAGGCAGAGGCGAGTGGACATCGGCCTGAAGGGAGGCCGAAATTTGGGTGGATGGATGGTGTAAAGCAGGCGTTAGGAAGGAGAGACCTGAGTGTGGAGGTAACGAGAAAACGTGCACTGGATGGGCGTGAGTGGAATTTTTAACGCTGCCCTGATGTGCGTTCCCGCCTTTAGCATCTCGTAGAAAGACGGGATGATCGTGGGCGTGGGGGGGCGAGGCAGTACTGACCTCTGACCGCAATCATGACCCGGAGGGTGTGTTGCGAGGTCTCCCGACCGGACCCTTTAGCGTAAACAGGCTAAGTTGTGTGAGTGTATGAGAGGACTGTGAGATGCGCCTTGCCGTCAGCCCTTCCCATTTTCTTGGGGAATTCTTCGGCCTAGTGTCTGTATCCGTATCTGTATTTTTAAATTTTGCAACACGAATACACTAAACAGCTTTATAGGCCCTCATGAATAGGGGACCCGTGGCCGTTGGGCAGGAATCATTAGGCCTAGCGTAACCACGTTCGGTCTAACTGTAACCTATAGTGGATCAATGGCTTATGAGTAGGAATTATTAGACCCAACGTGACCAGGCTCGGTCTAACTGTAATAAGTTGACTATGACAACGCTTCTGGAATTTAGACAACGTGAGTAACGTGACCGCGCTTTCCGACGACGAGACACTGCGTTGTCTTATAAATTGGGCAGCCGCATGAGCCTGGTTGCACAGGGTGTGTGCGTGTTTACCTAGCGTGTGCGGTGCGTACGTGCTTACATAGTGTGTGCGGATGTGCGTGAGTTACTGTCTGCCTGCCGCATGGACGCAGAAACCCCTGTAGTGAGCCTACCTAAATTGCGACGCGCTGTTGCGCAATTAAATCCATAAACTGATCCCAGATTTACTTCCCGCAACTCCTAAATGAAGTCACTTGGATATTTGTAAATATGACGAAAGCTGCAGCCACTGACCAGGCATGTCAGAGAAGAGCAGGATGCAGTCGTTGAAGGAGAAGTTTAGGAGCTGATGACGAAGATGACGCAAGATGGCAGCAGCGACGCAGAGCGCCAGACAAGCAGGATGCAACAGTAGAGTGTCCCACACGTGAAAGATTTGGCTCAGCGGAAACACGTCTGAAAAAGTCAAAACCAAACTTGTTTTGGTATGTAATGATTAAGATTCTAACTCTACAGAAGACTTAACAATGAGTGACGGATCAAAAACTGATCAAATGTTTTGTAGCATTTAGAACGCAAGCAGTACTCGCTTAACTTTCAAAGGATAAAAAAAAAACTACATCTTGCCCCAACCAGAGGTGCTTACTTCGTGCCAGTAACATAAGACCCTCCGCCCAGAAATGTACATACACACAGCAGTTTCCCCCTAATTAGGAGGGTAACTATGCTGGGCTGACAGACGGAGAGGCGACCAATTTCCCCGCAATTTGACCGCTGTGTCCTTGTCGGGGCTCGAACTCGTGACATGCAGCATCAGAGGCTAGCACTGCAGTCGGTTACGCTAACCACACGGCCTCCTAGAAATGGCTCACGAACAACCGGCGTACCACCAACCGTGCCCTTGACAACAGCGGCTCCGATCTAGATCCCTCAGATCTCACCACTTCCCTCAGCAAAAAACAAAATAGAAGAGCACCCTAAAAATTTGACAGCGGCTCCCCCAGAATGATCTTAATCGACTACCTCCACGTGGGAGCCAAGATAATTGCCACCGGCTCCCACAAAATGACCTTAATCGACCACCTCCTGGTGGGAGCCAGGATACTTGACACGGGCTCCCACAGAATGACCTTAATCGACCACCTATACGTGGGAGCCAAGATATTCGCTGTTCGCTTGCAAATCTCCCTCTTTCTTTCTTAGTTCCTGGCAAGTGCCCTCGCCCCTACCATTCATCCTTTCCGGTCGTCACAACCATGCCATGCCCCAGGAACATGAAACCAACCCTTCATCACTACACACCGTTTACGCGTTCCTCCGTGACGCAGCAATTTCTCCAGGCAGGTACAGATCCATAATAGAATTACTAAACACTGCGTCGGTAACAACTGCCTCTGTCAAGCAGGATCCAAGCAGAATCTTTGACACACCACCCAGATCATTCCATCTCTCTCTCTCTCTCTCTTCCCACTCGTCTCTTCCTCGTCACAGATACAGACACTAGGCCGCATCCTCCAGAAAGGAGGGTGGCCGACGGCAAGGCGCACCTCACACCCTCATACGCTCACACTCACACAACTTAGTCCTTTTGCGCTCAAGGAGCCGGCCGGTACCCCCTCAACATACACTCTGGGTCACGAGCGCAGTCCGAGGATCCGTCATCAGCAGCAGGGCCCGACAGTTTTCACTGGTTTACCCCCGCCGCGTCATAATAGCCGGGCCCCCCCCACCTACGACCACCCCGACAGCGGGGTGCCAAGCGCGGGAAAGCACATCAGAGCAGCGTCAAAATCAATCATTCACAGCCACTCTCCACTCACGCCTGTTCATTGCACGCTCTCTCGCCACCTCCACATTCATGTCTCTCCTTCCCAACGCCTGCTTCACACCATCCATCCACCCAAACTTCGGTCTACCTCTAGGCCTGCGACCACTTACCTTAGCATTCATCACCCTTTTCATCTATCTCTCATCATCCATCCTCTCCATGTGCCCGAACCATCTCTGAACACGCAAATCTACTCTGTCCTCCAACTTCTTCACCATCCCTGTTCTGTTTCGAACCACGTCGTTGGTGATCCGGTCTCTCAGCGTTACTCCAGCCATGCTCCTCAGACATTTCCCCTCGAATACATTCAACCTTCTTCTCTCCTCTGCTCTCGCCCCCCAAGCCTCAGCTCCGTAGAGCACAATTGGGACAACAACACACTCATACAGCCCTCTCTTTGCTTCCATCCCCAACGTCCTACAGCTCATTACACTCTTTAGTGCACCCAAGACTTTACATCCCTCCTTCACTCGCGCCTTCACTTCAGTTCCCACTAGTTCAGTTATCTCCACATGGGAGCCCAGATACTTGAAACACTGAACTTCCTCCATGAGCTCTCCATTTAGGATGACACTAATTTTGCTTGCATCGACATTTCTCGAGCATCTCATTACTTTACTCTTACCGACGTTCACTCGAAGCTTCCTCCTCTCACACACTCTACCAAACTCAGACACTAGCCTACATAGCTTCGCCTCCGAGTCCGCAACCAGGGCCGTATCATCAGCAAATAGCAACTGGCTCAACTGCCAACTCCGCCCATTCGCTTCCAACAGTTCCAAGCCACGACCCAGCACACGAGCGTTCACCTCCCTGACCACTCCATCCATATAGAGCCTTGTCTCAGTCCCACTTTCACTGTGAACCAATCACTCACCTCGCTCCCCACTCTGACACATGCTCGGCTGTCAGCATAGAAACTCTGCACCGCTTTCAACAGATGTCCGCCCACTCCATACAAACGCAACACCCTTCACAGC
>SDVV010039900.1:0-10585 GCA_016164225.1 Gammarus roeselii | reverse complement strand
TATATATAGGGCAGCTAACTCACAAAACTTTAGCTAATTGCTTAGTCACGGGTTCAGTGAGTTATTAACTCTGGTTAAGATCAAAATTTTTGAATTATAATCTGGTGATCTAATTAACTAATAAGTACCAGCTAAATTACAACTAACCCAAAGAAAAATGATATAGTGCATATTCCATAAATTACCTTCCACAACTGCATCGTTATTATTTTAGATCTTATAGCTATCCCGATGTCTCACAATGCTGCCCCACTTTATCTCCTTCCAATTCCCATCCCCCCTTTTGCCTCCTGAACACCGCGGACTGGGCTTCATTCCTTCACTCTCAATATCAGCTCTTCGCTACGTCAACGGCTGACCCTGCGATGCCCTGGCACTAAAGATTATTCAATTTGATTTTTAAGCGGAAACAGTTCAGGCAACCAAGGAACGCATCTCACCAGCTTCCATTCCCGGAGATTTCTCTGTAAAATAACGTGGGAATTTCAAAAACGTTATCTTTAAAAGAGTTTTGTTTGCCAGGTAAATTCTATGTCCAGGATTGCAAGAGTACGACTGGATTACAGGAGTACGATTGACAAAGATGGGCTGATGGACGATGCAAACACCGGTGTTCTGAAATGTTCCGGTTTCGTGTTCAGGATGGATGATGAGAAATTGGTAAAAAGAAGGAGTGCGACCAATGATTGGGTGGATGAATGGAGTTTACGAGGTTTTAGGAACTAGAGAAGTCTTTGTTGGAGTGGCGAGAGAGCGTGCAATGTACAGCCGTGATTGGAAAACAATTGTGGATGGACGAGCCTTGACCCGCAAGTGATGTGCTACCACATACTTAAGGCCTCATTGAGGAATTTGATAGTCACGGTTGATGCTGAGGGACCGGATACCAAGACGCAGCAATTGTGAACCACTGTCCAACCCTGCTTCAGACCCAGTTTTTGGATCTCACTCCTGGCCCAAAGTGTGAGTAGCAAAATTCTGCCGACGCTCAGTCGCTAAAAGGTCAAATTGTGGTATAGTATACGTCTTATAGAACAATAAGGGTGGGGGGTGAGTCTCTCCGTTGGCAACCCTCCTTCTTAGAATGATCTGTGTGATCAACACGCCACTCCAGGCTGATCATGGGATCGACAGCCAAAACACTGATGGATTTATGCGAAAAGTTGGCAGCTTCGTTTTTTATCGAGTTATGAGGCTTTGTTCAGGATTTGAAGAATAAGCTGGGCTAGAAAAAGGAAAGTAATCCACCGACACCGAACACAATGCCATGCGGAAATAATTTATGAAGGGTTACTATTAGACCATAATTCCACGCGATGGTTGAGGTTGATGATTAGATATCTCGTATTTAATTTCATTTAACCGATGACTAATAATTTCATATTTTAATGTAACAGAATTCTTCTTGCGTAATCAGTAGTTACTATATTTTTAGAACAACACATCCATAATGTCACTGTGTGACATTTTATCATTTCTAACAGTGTGTAATGAAGAAAATATCTATTGACTCACACCTGCTGACCAGCGCCAAATTCCGAACGAATTGACCGCGATGACACAAAAAGCAAAGGTGAGGGAAACAGGAAACTTTACGGCGCATAAATAAACGTCATCTGTTTCTGTATTCTCAAGCGTCCGAACCAAATTGCAACAAGAAAAGTGCAATAAATAACATATGAAAGGATTCGCAGCTTGAATGAGTACGGTGATATTAACAAACAATCAACAACTAGACGAGTTAGTACAGCTCTGGCCAATACCCTCGATAACCTATGTTGTATGCTAATCTAAGATCAATTATCGTCATTGTAGGGAATCTTACGGTATCGTTGGGAAAAATGCATTTGAAATGTTGCTTGGACGTACAACAATTAGGCTGAAAAACGATACTCTGGCCTCATTCGCTACAAATGAGATTTGTTCATACCGCTGAAAGAGGGAAAAATTCCCTGCGATCAATGCCAAACCGAGGAATAAATGCAAATTTGCTTTCTTTGGGTATGCAATATTGATTAGTGACACACATACATACAAATGTAACCTTGTCTCACTCCGAATCCGCCAATCGGCTAAGATAATGGAGATCAAAAAGAGATTATCTGACTCTCTTAAAACTGTAAGGTATATTCCTGATTCGGCTCAAAATAAATACCTCACTGTTTCTTCGCCTTATCAACAAAATACATGAAACTGTCATTTACTGTTTGTAACACATGAGTTTTTCCTTTCAAATTCAATGAACAAAAATATAAAATATATTCAGACAACATTTATAATGAAACAATGAAACGGTTATTCCCAATCAAACGTAGAAATGCAAGCAAAATGAAACCTGGATATTGCCAAATAAATCAAAGATGTTTCCTATAGGATACCATTCATCTTTTTTAAGTAGAAGTAATTATTTCATAAGTTTGCTACGGCATATTCGAAAAAAAAATACACTACCATGCAATAAACATCTATTTAAAATATAAATTAAACAACATGTGTATAGATGAGTGTAAGTCCCGCACTTCCATCTTCTGCTCAAGAAAGCAGCCTTCCCTACTCTCATTCAGCAACATTGCACATATCCTCAACACAGAGGCCTCGTCGTGGACGCGAGTAAACACGTCACTAAGGCCTAAACAGTACGATGACAGGATGGAGTGTTCTCAGTCCAACAGGCGGTGATCCCTAGTATTATGGAACAATGATGCTATTGTGGTCAAACTAAAATAATAAAATTAATAGAAGAGTTTATTCATACACATATGGTTTGTTCTTCGTTTAAAACAATAAATTTATACATATTAAATCTAAATTAGGTAAAATAACAAGCTCAGAACTTGTAACTAAGTAGTTTGAGCTGTGAGCAAGCGGTAGGGAGCCAGTTTACTATCCTAGCTGGACATACGAACACGGCTATTGCCTAAACAGGTCATGACAAGAGAGCTATAAGGGTAGGTTTTAAAGTACACAGTGGATATGCACTGTATCCTGCTGACATAAAGTTTTGCGATTTGACAAGGGGATCATTTATATGACAATTAGTTAGAGTGAGAAATGCTAATTCAGCAGCACCGCCTAATTTATTGAGCTCTGCTACGACGGTATGAGTGGGCCTATGCGAGACAGAGAGTCACTGACAAAAAATCAGATAAAGTATCAATATTATAATATATGATTAACTTAAAAAAGATTGCTTCTTTCACGAGTTGTGTGTTTTTCTTGCGGAACATTGAGCTCCCTAACGAGTCACGACGAAAGAGCTATCAAGGTAGGTTTGAGGTGCACAATAAGTATGCATTATATACTAATGAGATTAGGTGTTGCTATTTGACCTTGGAATCTTTTGCATAGTAATTAGTAGGAATTCTATAGTTCAAACCCACAGCCCAATTAATTGAACAGCAAAGAGTGTAAGGTATGGGTGTGCCTATGTGAGTTAGAGAACCATTGGCATAACAAACAACCATGAATTGAATATATTTACATTTGTATGCGTTTATACACAAACCGGTGTGATGATTTTGTGTCACGGCGACAGAGTGCATATTTGAACAAGGAGAAACATATAAATCTAGATTACGTATAAACAGTACATACATAAGCACAAATACACGTAGAATGCCTATTGAACAATAAAGTAAATATACATGCGCAATCAATCTGGAGTGTGTGTATTGAGTGGCGGGACCATCAGGTCGGATTAGGTGACAATACACTGTCCATCACTGCGTGTAGGCAGTCTTAATTCATACCATCCGCCAAGTGCAAGTGTCAAAGGGTCTTGGTGTGTGGATGGGCCTATGTGAGGTGGGGAGTTCATATACGGATGGAATGGTATTATTGTACCGCCATAAGTCTATACGCAGATAGATATACACACATTTGAGAGTCACATGAGGATGGATCTACAAATCTGAAGTACATTTGATGATGGGTGCGCAAATTTGAAGAAATTTAAAATACATATGATAATGGGTCAGGACCTTATGGCGTTGATCACATCGTGTAACCGAGTGAGTGAACTTGTTAGTGACCGTTAGCGAGCATCTAACTTATAACTGAGCATGAGTATCACCTTTTCCGAAGCATGACGAAAAGCCGGAGAAATAGCCAAGTATATTTAAATTACATAATAAACAAGCGGTCCATCCTGATAACCCGAAGCATTGCGATCAGACATTATGTTTTGATGACGTAATTGGTTGATTATCTGCCTGATACGTTGGGAGGCAAAGGTTGTCTGGTTATGTGTGGGTGTGAGTTCGAGGGTTCTGCCTTACATGCATTCAACGGTTCTGTCATACTTGCATGTGTGATCCGGACAGGGCATATTTAGAGCAACGCTGTGCGAGGAGATTAAACTATTCATACGTGACGTTAAATTACACGCTTTGCGGAAATACGAAAGAAGTGATAATGAATCTCATTGTGTCTATCACTATCTGGTATAAAACAGAGTCGTGTTAACAGGGTGATAGTGTTGATGCTCTGAGCGAGCTGGATAATATAGTGTTACACTGCCAGTTCCGTGTTAATCGTCATCAATTGTTTGACTCAGCCTGCCCCTGCCTGCGGGCAAGCAGTAGAGTGGTACATTTCTGCTTGAAAAAATATACGGTTGCGCAGTTCCGAATGTCAGCTGGTAGCTTGTTGAAACTCTTTGGACCTGAAATCGTGAAATCTTTGGCCCCAATCTCTGTTTTTCTGAATTCGGTAATGTTATTTTCGTTCCGGGTTGATCGTTGATGGGCCGCTTTTCGAATTGTCAACACAACACCGTTTGAACAGGAAAGCTTGTTCTGAATTTTAAAAACTCGTATGGCTTTGCTCAGCTCTAGTCGTTCCTGTATGTTCAGCCTCCAGAGTTTTTTTAGAATTAGACTACTTTTCGTGAGCTACTTTTGCGGTGAAGTTTATGCTTCGTTGAATGTCTGAGAGTAATGTTTTCGTGCACTTTTCACATATGGTAGGGCAGTAGTTTAAATGTGAAAAAATCAGAGCATTGATTACGAAAAGTCTTGACTTGAAGTCGAGCTGTTTCTTTGTTCGACTAAGAAACATTCGTGTACCATTCAGCTTGGAACAGAGCTTATCAACATGATGTCTAAATGTCATATTGGGAACAAACTAAACTCCCAAACTTTTGACTTCGTTGTCAAGATGGATTTTTGCGCCAATAAAATCAACTCCAAAATTTTCGGGAACTCTCTCTGTATTTGCTTTGGATCTCAGGATAATGCACTGTGTTTTACTTGTATTAACTTTGAGCCCGTCTGAGGAATTCCAGTCCAGTATGTGGGTCAGCGCTGTTTCTGCATCCGTCGTCAGCTTTTCTAATTTGTTTGCTTGTCTAACGAACAATAATTGAACATCGTCTGCGTATAATGTCATTCAGGCGTTGTCGAGGGTGTTTCCACAGTTTATGTCGTTGATAAAGAGAAGGAAAAGAACCGGTCCAAGAATCGAGCCTTGTGGAACGCCGAAATTTACCGATCTTGGAGAAGAGGGAATCTTTCCATCTAACACGACAGACTGGGGCAGATGCCTGAGATAGCTTCCGAACCAGGGTGTTTGGATGTTCAGTTGTAGCAGTTTTTGCAGTAAAATGTCGTGATTTACACTGCCAAATTCTTTCGAGAGGTCCAGCAGCACGAGTAATGATAGACTGTTTTCGTCTATATCTTTGTATACGAGTTCGGAGGTTTTCAGTAGCGCGTCTTCTGTAGAGGTCTTCCGTCTGTATGCATACTGACAGTCATTGATCAGGTTTGCCTCCTCTAGGTAGTCAAGGAGTTGACGTGCATTGATCTTTTCCAAGATTTTCAAAGTTACTGGCAGGAGGCTAATGGGTCCGTGATTTGAATGGTCGTTTACCTTCCCCTGTTTGTGGATAGCATTGATTAGTGCTTGTTTCCAATTTTGAGGGAAGGTATTTGTTGCAATGGATGTGTTGATGAGTAGCTGGAGATATAGCAGAATAATTTCTAACCCGTCCTTGAGGTACTGTAATGCTTTACCGTCGTTCCCACTGGACTTTGTTTTTTTGAGCGCATAAATAGCCGTAACAATTTCCAATCTGCTTACCGGGCTCGGTGTCCACATTTGAATCTTCTTGGTGGATGAGTCGTTATGAAATGGAATTGTGAACCGAGTTGGCTTATGCGTCACCGGGGTTTCGTGAACCACCGAGGACGTTTTGTTGTGTTCGTTCATTACCTCTCTAACGTTAGCGAAAAACTCATTGAATGATTCTGCTATTACTGTAGAATTTTCATCATTTAAATACTTTTTTGGTGTCTTGTGGGGCACAATGTTCCCAGAGATGTTCCAAGTCTGCTTCTGGTTGTTTTTTGCTTTTTCTAATTCGGCAAGGTGCTCATCTCTCTTTGCTTTGCCTACTAGCAGGACTTTTAAAACACGTGATTCATCGGTCAAATCCGTGCTATGTAGTCGGTGTTATTATTTCCAACATTTTTGTTGGCTAGACCTTTCAGAAACCTTTGAAAATATTTTGGGTTTTGAATTTCCTGATTGAGTTCGGGAGTCATCCAGCTGACTGGAGGGCGTGTAAGCGTTTTTTGTGATTATTGGTGCTCTGTGTCGAGGGCCTCTGAGAACGTGTCTATAAAAATCGTCTTTTGAAAATTTAAATCGTCCGTATTACGCATGTCGTTGAACTTCAATGTGTCTTGTGAGTAGTTTACTTTTGTTCTATACGTTCGAATAACTGCTTTAGTTTTTTTTTGGCGTACATTGATCAGGCAGCTTATTTCTTTGTAGCCGGCAAGAAACTCACAGACGTTGGTGTTCAGGACAGACGATTGATTGTTCGTGATTATCAGATCGAGCAACGAGCTACTTTCTTTGTGATTCTAGTTGGCTCCTCAATGAGCTGTTCTAGTTTTAGTCTCTTAATTATTGAGCCAATATTATTTGGCTTTAATTGATTGTCGTTGAAATCTCCTAAGACACACATGTTCTTTTTCAAATTAGCTGCTATCTGGAGATTAAATTTTATGTAGCTGAATGACTGGTTGCTGGCATTGGGTGACCTGTAAATGGCTCCGACACTAAAAATTAGTTTTTTCTTACTTAAACGGTAATCCAAACATCATCAACTTCGTCTTCGTTTTCAATCGTTTTTCATGTCCTGGTTATGTACAAATTTTTAGCGTAAATGCAGGCGCCGCCTCTACTCATACCTCGGTCATTTCTGAACAGTTTGTACCCATCTATCTGTATAAAATTGCAATCCATGTTTCGAACCAGCCATGTTTCAGTGAGACAGAGTATATCAACATCTTCATCAGTCAACATTAATTTGATTTGGTCTATCTTAGACAAGAGACTTCTAACATTAATGTGTTTTATTCGTAGGTGGTCTTTGTCTTTTAGCAGAGTCTTGCAAACCTCGTCGTCGGCTTCACAAAAGGCGCGAATGCCATCTAGTCACAGGTGCTCAGTCGCCCTGCAGTGACTATTGCTGTGATCTATGTTACTTTTGTCGATGACCACGTTGCTGCCTGTAATGGAGTTCTGGCTGTCGGGGACGCTGCCCTGCTCGTCCTCGGCGTAGATGCAGGTGTCAGGTGCATCATTCGGGTGGTGAATTGGTTAGAGTAGAAGTTTCTACCATTTGGGGTATGAGTTTAGTTGAAAACAGCGTGGATAAGATGAACCAAAATAGTTAAAAAATTAGGGAATAGAGAAGATCATGCTGCCTGTGTTTGTCCCAAGATTGCGAGTAATGTGTGATGCATGCAGAATTCATAGGATAGTTATTCTTATATGATCCCATGCACTTTTTACTTACCTTAATTGAAAACTTTGGCATCCAATTATCATTATTTTAAATGGGTGCACTTATCATCTGGAAACAAATATTTGGTCTGAAAACATAAAAGAGATGCATCCAATGTCAATGTGAATCTGCGCTGTTTCAGTTCATAAGTTTTTCACATATTTGCATTAGTCCCTCCAACAGTACTAAGCGGACCGAGACTATGCACCACATCAACACAATATGCACGACGTCCGTCTGTTCTATTGTTCGAGTAAGTTGCCAAGCATATTGGCTGGAATTAAAAAGTTCAGTCAGCAAATCTACTCACAAATATCCCTTCTAACCTTCTCTGCATCTAATCTTCTTCTAATGCAGAGTGATAACATTTGCATATTACTATAAATATTAAGTTGGAGAGCATTCAAGCGGGCCTATAAAGATTCATATGGTTATTTCGAGCGACATCCGGGAATAATTTGGTCATATTCGGGACAATTTGCTGTCATGATGGAAAGGTCCTTTGTTGATTTGGTTTATTGCTGGTACGATGTCAAGGGACGGGATGGAGAGGTCTACTTCTCGATCAAAGGTAGCTGATAACACCTTCAAAGCTTAGTTACTGTATATATGATGTTATAATCTACCCAGCCTGCAAAAATAAAATACATTCGCTGTTTGCTGGTATTAGTAATTCCTTGTTTCCAACCTGTCGTCTATTCAACGAGTTATTGTCAAAACCTTCTAATGAATCACTGCAGATTTTGCTTTGGAAAAAAATTATAATGATAGAATAATGAAGTAAACTTCCAGTGAAGGTTAATCAATTATTCGGTGAAGGGAAATTCAGGGGAAACAGTCGCATAATAATTTGCATAAAATTAGTGAATACAGTGTGCAGGCGACCACGGCGGGCAGGTGATCCTGTGGGCAGGTGAAGCCGGGGTGGCCAGACACTTGCAGTCAGGCGACTCAGGCGGTCAGGAAACACTGTGAACAAGGAATCGTGGACGACAGGCGACTTAGGAGGACAGAAGCCCCAGACGGACAGATGAGCCAGGCAAACAAACGACCCAACCGAAGAGGTGACCTAGGCGAATAGGCGCCCACCCTTGTCAGCTGACCCAGACGGACATGCAACCACAGTGACAAGGGGTCATGGCGGACCCGCAACCCAGCTGGATAGGTTATCCAGGTGAACAGGCGACAACATCTGAATTTTCCAGCACAGCGTGCAGGAGGCTTTGTAAGACAGGCAACTCTGGGACAAATTGTCACAGATGACGGTCATTTCCGAAGACAAGAGACCCGGCGGACAGGCGATACCTCAGACTGGCTCCTTGGCAGACTTGTGATCCACGTTTACTCATTTGTCCTATCAAACAGACGATCCTGGTTGACCGTGGCCCGGGGATAATCAGCCACGGTGCGCATGCAACCCAGGTGGACAGACACCCCGTTAGACAACATCATAAGCACCCAATTCTGGCCACGCAGTTGACTGTCAGGCCCTGGCATAAAATGAATGTGAACGATTGATATAATAATAACTATTATCGGCACGCAAGTTCGCAGAACTGATGTGCGCTGCAGACGGCTGGGAGGTTCTACTACATTATTCACACACCCTTGTGCTTGATCCGATCAAGCTAACATGAATTTCAATATTGTTTGACCTGGAATCATTTATTTGTTGTTGGAAAACATGAACTCGGTATTCTGCTTGTATTCGACCATGAATTGCGACGGTGAATAATCTTTTATATTTGATGTACATACCGTAGAGTTCAATCCTGCAGTGGACTGACCAGACCGATAAAGCACTTAGTATGTATGTTTTCCTTGGTCACTTAGATATACGTTATGTACGTAAAAACAAGGTCTGCGACCCCTGAAAGTTTGATGTGAACAATTACTGTACCAAGATGACTTAGTTAGCATAGACGCTGCCACTACACACAGGCACGATACGTTGAGGCTTGGCTCAACCAACATGAACTCATATCACCTGTAAATAAATTCCTACTCCAACAGCTGCCAAGAAGAATTGAAGTCAAAATCATATTCTTAAAAGTCTTACTTAGTTTTACTCGAGAAACCATACGCTTTAAAAGCTCCAACTTGGGTCGCATTTTCCTCAGCTTTATCTTTAGTCTCATAGGTCGATGTTATATGAATGCAGTCGGAAATGTGTCCTGCCCTGTTGTATTATTCCAGCATTGTAGCTAGTCATTTCCATTTTTTTAAGACTAAATAACTGAATTAAAATCAAATTAGTTCACAGCTGTCTCTGTGAATGAATGCCACTGCGTATTCCCGTATAGCATGAACTTCATAAATGTTAGTTAGTTAGCTCACAGTTGCCTATGTGAATGAATGTCACTGCGTATTCCGTATAGCATCCACTTCATAGATGTTAGTTAGTTAGCTCACAGTTGCCACTGCGAATGAATGCCACTGCGTATTGCCGTATAGCATGCACTTCATAGATGTTAGTTAGTTAGCTCACAGTTGCCACTGTGAATGAATGCCACTGCGTATTGCCGTATAGCATGCACTTCATAGATGTTAGTTAGTTAGCTCACAATTGCCACTGTGAATGAATAACGCTGCGTGTTGCCGTATTGCATGTACTTCATAGATGTTAGTTAATTAGGTCACAGTTGCCACTGTGAATGAATGCCACTGCGTATTGCCGTATTGCATGTACTTCATAGATGTTAGTTTGTTAGCTCACATTTGCCACTGTGAATGAATGCCACTGCGTGTTGACATGAAGTCAAAATAAATGTATAGATATTAATATAT
>SDVV010039897.1:0-10586 GCA_016164225.1 Gammarus roeselii | reverse complement strand
TACAGTCGTATTTTTATTCGTTTCGAAACAGGGACAATACACTTTAGAGCATATGTTTTTACCAAACGACTTTAGAAAAAATAGTATGAAATAGTGCAAACACTGACTACAATTATATATTATTCATATTAATGTCGGCTAGCGTCAAAGACCGCTTATGTTGTTATCATTTTCTGAAACATTCATATGCACCAACATCACGTGTGTTTTAAGACTCTGAGGATGACCGTATACACGTTTATATGTAAATTTTATTGGTGAATTTGCATCATTTGACCAACAACTTTGAAAATAGGATTACAGATTCATCTGGATACTCCCAGCTATAAATAATACTGCACAATATTCATGTTGATCCTGCCCTTTTTTTTCTTTTGTTCACATAAAATAACATCAGATACAAAATTACTCAATGTAACCGTCACATTTGATAGTACACTCTCCCTTTTCAGTGCTTGAGCAGTCACGAAAGATTACTTGCATTTGCGGCAAAGATACTCCTAAACGATTGATTTTTCCTCGAAACTGCTGGGCGTTCGCTTCTCCCGAGCTTTCCCTCGCTAAGAAAAATGCTCAAGGTTCTCACAAAAAGTAAACAGGTAGTTCTCGGCAGCCAGCGGTCCCACTGGGGAAGAGGAGTCAATGGTCAATAGCGGAAGCCGAACGGAGACGAATGGACCGGACGAAAACCCGCGCACCAGTGGATCAAGGAACAATTTCCCTTCCCCATAGGAGAGATAAATGGTGGAGAGCTGGCCGTACAAGGAAGAATAAAATACATCTTGGTGCGTAGGAGGTATTCTGATTCTATAACGTTCTGGAAGATAAGATAACTTCCGACTTTTGAAGTTTAATTTCTGGATAAGGAGTATTTCATAATTTAGTCGAGTAGGATGTATCGATTAATTTACCCTATGAAGCAGAGCAGGATGTATTGATTCGTTTACCATGTTTAGCAGAGTAAGATGAATCGATTAGTTTACCCTATGAAGCAGAGCAGGATGTATTGATTCGTTTACCATGTTTAGCAGAGTAGGATGAATCGATTAGTTTACCCTATGAAACAGAGTATGGTGTATTGATTCGTCTACCATGTTAAGCAGAGTAGGATGTATCGACTTGTTTATGAAAAGGATTTCAAAGACAAGAAATTTTGGATTGAAGTAAAATTCTTTCATTCATAGCGACACTGAAAATAATCTTTATGTTTATGTAAGGGTACAACTTTGTACCCTTCCGAACAGAGTTTAGGCCTGCACTTCATCTTGTTGAACCGATTCATGAAACATCTGCAGCCATTTGCCTCCAACCTATCATGCTTAGTCGAATAATTCGAAAACGATGTCATACAATATAGAATTGTTCAACTTCTTACATGTTTTCTGTGGAAATTACTATTCTGTGGAAATGACAACGTTGGTTCTCTCAGCCCTTTCTTTATGAACGACTTTACACAATCCGACCAACAGCCGATAAAACAAATTTGTACAATCCCTTGCAGAGAGTTTTTCACACATTTTTATCAACAATTGACCCGTGACATTGCCAGTTTTCGTTATTATTTATATTACCTTTATTGAGCGCCTCTCCCTCTGTGTCTGCCTAACTTAGCCACCCCCCTAACTAGGGGGAAACGGCTGTATGTCTATACATATATATATTATTTATATTACTTGCTAATCTTTTGTTTTCTGCTGTTTTTAATATCATCGACTTTGAACATTCTCAATCTTCGCCAGCTACTCTGCTCTTTCTTTACCGTTCAATCGACAAATGTTTCTGTCTAGTCCGGCCAATGGGTGATCAGGCCTTGCTGCTACCTCTCGGGCCTGCTCACTACCTCTACCTTCGGCCGCCAATAGACTGGGGTACAGCGGCAGTCACTGGTGGACGGGGAGGTACGAACTGTTTCAATAGCAGCTGGACAGCAGCTAGTGGTAGCATTTGAAGTATTTATTGAAAAACCTAATCTCATTAAAAAGAGGAGAATGAAGGCTGCTAAAAACATCTAGTAACATCACAATATATTAAAAACAGTAGAGATTTTGAGCGTGTCCCGACACTCATCATCAGTACCATCCGGAAAAGCTTGACAAATGTGCGAGCAAATAGATCCAAAATATTCAAAATCAAACCTAAACAAATTATTACCTAAAAAACAACGAACAATTAAAAGGAATTTGCCTAACTAAAAGAATGAAAAACTAGAAATTTAGAACCTAGCAGACATACTCGAACATACAAACGGCCTAGCGCAAAACATTCAAAGGAGTAGAGGATGCTAAGTCATTCAGAGAGGGGCTGGTTTGGTGAATTATAATACTCTAAGCAATTCAAAATTTAACTTCTAATTACTCCTACTTCTAGTGCATGGCTTCTGATCCTACTATGGGGAGGAGAAAACATTTGTGCGCCAGTGCGGACGGACACTCTCATATGGTCAGCAATGCGGGTGTACAGGTGACGCGTGGTTCCCCCCACAGTACGTAGCCTGACACTGGCTTCACGTGTATTGGTAAACCACATTGCTTCGCAGTAGAGGAAGTATCTTATCCTCAAACCTAAAATAACTTCCTATGTTGAAACTATTACGAAAAAACGATGTGCAAGACAATTTGTGGATAAAATGGTTGAATTGTCATGTTGAGATCCCTTTTCACTGATCTATTAGCAATCCCAATGGAGGGGATACTAATGTAAACTTCCTTCCTGGAGGGCAACTTAGCTGGCACTTTACCGTGATGCAAACTATCGATCATCATCTGAAAACCAGATTCTATAACTCCTAAGGGATATCCAGTAATCGAAAAATATTTCCTGAGGTAGTCTAGTCCAAGAGAGAATGCAGCACTAGTAGCCCAAATTTTATACGCTCTCTTGACCATACCAGAAATCAAATTAAATTTAAAGGTCGCCGTAGCAGAACTGTGGAATTTCATGCCAGCGCCTGAATGATTGGCTTTGCGGTACAAAGTAGTTTCAGAAGAATTTTCAGATTTTGCAACTGTAAAATCTAGAAAATCTCAAGTATCTTTCTATTCAATATCATGAGTGGAGTAGATGTTGGGATGTTGGCCATTAGTTTAGTCTAAAAATTGAGCGACGTGATCTGCAGATTTAAACAATAAAAAACTATCATCAACGTATCTACGATACAGAATAAGCTTGAATGCGGAAGGGCAACTATTTATCCAAACTTGCTCATGGAACGACAAAAAGATATTAGCTAATGTTGGGGACACCCCCCTCTCATAGTAGCACCATCCTCTTGCAAATACAATGGTTGTTGAATAAGAACAAATTATCCTATTTACATTGTTTCAATAGCTTTTAAAGATATGATAATGTGAGAAATTTGTAAAAAAAAAGTTTGTGAGTATGATATCAATGGTCTCATTGATTGGAATATTGATGAACAGAGAAGTTACATTGTGACATCAAAACTCGCAATAGTGTAGCCCGCATTGGGGAAGGTGCATATTTCCTGAACAAATGAAAATGAATCTCTTATCGAAAACTCGTTTTCCGTAGAAGGTGAGAGTAACTTTACTATACATTTAGAGAGCATATAGTCTGCGGTGCCTACCGTAGACAATATGGGTCTCAGATGGATGTTAATTTTAGGGGTAGCAATATCAACAACTGGGTAAGAGCTGGTGGTAGCATGAACAGTAGCTATTGGTTGAAACAAGAGGGGCTGGTATCATCGTGACGAGCTGGACATGAGTTGTTGATAGCGAAACCTATTTAAAGCGGAATGAATGTGATGTTTAATCAATGTGATGTTTAATCAATGTGAGGCTTAATCACTTTCCGAACTATATGACAGGTTTAATCCAATAAACGGTAGCGAAAGAATTTCTGTATTTATTTCAGAAAGCAACAAAAGATTCTCCCCCTCGTGGAATCATATCTGGAGGAAGCTTTATAACGAATTTTGAAAATGATATTCCCGCCGCGTATAAATATGACTAGAGAAATTATCATTCAAGGTTAGTGATTCTTCTTTATTAACTCCTATTTTTCGCTACCTTACATTTAATTTCGCCACTCGTCTTCATTTCAGTGTCCCTCGTGCTATAATTCTCTTCCGACTGGAAAACACTTCTCTCTTGTCAACGGAGGTCAGAAGTTTGGTTGATCATTGTAAAAATGTTAACTAATATAGACCGATAGATTTTTCCCAACATGCAAATAGGCCCAAATAAAAAAAATGTTAGCTAATATAGACCAATATGCAAATAGGCTCAAATAAAAAATATGGATGGTTTGAACCGGTATTTATCAGCCTATTTCAATAGTGGAACCTCCATTCAATAGTGGAACCTCCATATCATCCGGGACATCCCAGCCCTTTACCAATAGGAAGCCGAGGCTCCAACTTGCTGCAGCTGCTTACCATAAATCGAACGACGATTTGCGCCCGAACAAACCTAGCAGCACTTTAAATTCGAAAGGCTATAATTATAATCATGCATTAAACTTGATTATATAATAAAAACTTAATTTCTGTATATTATTGTTGACCGTTTTATTTAATCGAGAGCTCATTACATAAAAAAATATTGATTTATTTGCTTGAAAGTTTACCATAACACATTATTTGGATCGCGACCCATTAAAATAGATGATCACGGCACATTATTTGGAAACAATCGTCATAGCAACGCCCAGCGACACTTGACAACTCGTTCAGGGGCTGCCGTGACGTCGGACTTCCACCCCCCATGTTGTTACCCCATGGTGTTACTTCAACCCCCTTCTCAACTTCGAGTAACAGTACCCCTTACCCCAATACCACTTTATCATCCCGTTGCTCTCATCCTGCAATCCCCACCTTCCATCATCACCTTCCATCCTAACAACCAGAACTTGCACCCCATCACCTTCCATCCTAACAACCAGAACCGGCACCCCACCGGCACTTTTTGGAGGAAGTATAATGCAATTTCGGTTTTTGGACTCACGAGACGTTAAAACAAGAAAACAGAGTGAACAATTATGAAAAAGGGAGACTGCGTGGACGCGCAGAGGCGTAACATTAACGGAATGAAGATAATATGAGTCTGACAAAAACAATAAAATGCATCAACACCGAGCACAGTTGCCGCTATTAAATGCCTGAACGAGGCCATAGAATACGATGCAGGAAAACGAACAGTTTTTCTGTGAGTGATGTATATTAAACATATTTAATGTCAAGTCAGGAGTAAATGGTAGAATTCATTTTGAAAATTTATTTAAACTGAACATGGATTGAAGGTTCCTTGAATTAAATCCGGAATACTTTTTATAACTCCCCTAATCAAATATAATACAATGAGATATAATCCAAAATCTCGGATTTATATGTATATTCACGAACTTTAAATGGTGCAGCGGCAAGGTAAAGATTAATCTTTGTCTTCAGTTTTATTTTATCAGTCGTCAATAATGGTGTCGATAATGGCGTCGGTAATGGCGGCGATAATATGCGGCGATACTTATAGACGCAGCGGCGAAAAGTTAAAGACGCGTTGACGAAGAAGTTAACTCGGAAGTGAATGAAAAGAATGTGTGAAAAAGCATAAGCATGTCAAAAAAGTTATTTCGCTACCGTGCATCTGAAATATTCAATTTTCTCCGATTGATAAATATTAATGAGAATAAAATTACTAGGAGCACAGTCATATTTATGTGCATTAATTTATCCGACAAAAAATAAATACGGATTCACGGTAGCGAAATAAAATTTGTTCAAAGCTCTTCTGTTGAAAACAAAAGATATTTCTCGTCACGTCCGTGTAAAAGATTTTTGATGCCTTGTCGTGATAGGTCGACGACGGACAGAATATAATTAATGACTTTGATTATTTTTATCGAGGTCACCGCAATATTTACAGCTAGTGATTCTGCATAGAAATCCGAGATATTCGATCATTTTATTTATCCCATCAGTCATCATCGACTCGACTTTCTTTTCCGCTGGTGATGCATCACCGCCGAGTCATAAATTATCTCCGGAATGGGATTATGGGCGATTATCGGCCTCCTCTGCCGAGTATCACAGGAACCTATTGTGATGTCGAGGGAGTTGTTGGCATAGAAGGGCTCTGTGGTAGATTTTAGAATATCGTTGGAATTTATCTGACTAAACGCTCTCTCTTAGGGATAACTGGACGAAACTAGGTAATGAGAATATTGGATGTGTTAATGAGCCTATTGGATGTGTTAATGAGCCTATTGGATGTGTTAATGAGCCTATTGAATGTGTTAATAAGCATATTGGATGTGTTAATGAGCCTAGTGGATGTGTTAATGAGCCAATTGGATGTGTTAATGAGCCTATTTGATGTATTAATGAGCCTATTGGACGTGTTTGACACTCTAAAATGCCATTAATCTATCATGAGATAATTGTGAACAATATTTTGTGAGCATTTAATACAGACAACGTACTCATTCATTCGATACGTATAGTTTTAACTTCAAGATGATTGAGTATTCCGACGATAGCAGATTTTTTTTCATTTTATTTCCGAAAGGCGGCCAGTATACGGCGTGGAGTTGGCAGTTGAAAATTGACAATAATACTCTAATACTGTAATACTCTACTACTCCAATACTCTAATACTCCAATACTGTAATTGCTCGTAACTCTTCATCCAACTCACGAGACTGAATTAAATTTAAAAAATAACCTATTCATGCAATTAAATTTGTACATATATCTACCGGGAGGTGGGGGTATAATACCCAAATAAATGTCTTCATAGACCGTCTGTTAGAATATTTTGACAAATTTACGTAGGAAATAAATATTGGTTAGGAGTTATACTTTTTGTATCATGTTAATCAAATTTGCGGCGATCATTTTAATTAATTTGTTTAGAGCGGAATCTTTTTTTTATCATCTTGAAAATAAACTGCATCCAAAATGTGGGGCATTCATAGTCTGTAGGCGGTGTTGATACCCAATAAAATCTATCGGTAGGTGGAGGTAATTTTGTTTTATTTCATCATCAAAAACGGAAATACGAGACTAACAAATGTTTGCCAATTCAGTCAGTCAATTTTCAATAATTACACCCGTGATGACTGCGATACATACATGAAAAAACTTCACCGAATATAGTGGTACAATTTTGTTTAATTTCCATCCTTTGAGACTATGGATTGGCGGTGGTTAGCAAACTAATCCTATTGAAGTAGTTCACAGCGCTAACAGCGGAATAAAGTGATCCGGATAAACTAACAGCTATGGACGAAACTTTCATGATGGATCTCTTATGGAGAACGAACGACGTATGAGTATTTGGCCGGTATTGGAGAATGAAAAATTGGACAGTCAATCGAACAAACATTTAGTCCGTGAAGGCAGACCGAGTTTCGCTGCTCAAATTGCTTCGTTAATGTTGAATAAGTAGAATAAAAATTTTGTTCGAAGATTACGCTCTCCATTGTTTTTGTATGGGATAGTAGTGGAAATCTAGTGGAAATCTTTTCCTTAGCTTCAGAAAAACTTTTCTCGCTTACATGGTTCAGTAATAATCTTCGGAATTATGCAATAAAATCTCGCACTTATAAAATCCCGTAACTTTTTTCCGCCAGTGTCGTGATTGTATTATTTCTAAGAATAAATACCGTAAAATGTCTTCGAATTGTTTTTTAATGTCTCTTTCATCGTTTCTGAAGGGTCATTTTTATTATTTCAACATTTCAAACAAGTTCTACCCCAAGGTTAGGTCCATGATACGATCCATGTCCAGGTGTGCTTAAAAGTGCTTCATGATTTTAATTTGTTGGGGATGGATCATATGTGCTGAGAGGGAGTGGAGTTAGAGGGGTGTTGGGTGGCTGTTTAAAGGCGTTATTCCCCTATAGCAGAATTAAGTGGTGGGTGTTACAACACGGCGGCAAACAATGAGGAAAATCGGACCTTGTCGGAACAAACAGCAATTAACAGCTACATTTGATCGCGTATTTTGTAGAAGATAGGTACAAACGGACGTCCGCTATAGTCATTCAACTCTAGTCCTCGAGGCGTCTTTACAATGCGAAAATGTACAATATACGCTATGGAATCCATCACAGTTGTTCAGCTTATTATTTGTAATATTTTATGTAATGTATACAGCGACGGATAACGAATCAATCCTTTTATTTTGCGGTGCCCTGTTTCACAAATAGGCATATCAACAGCACAAAAAAATCATACGGATATTCTCTTAAACGGTTCCGGTGAGTTCCCCAGCAAGTTCAAATCTAAACCTTTTATGTTTTCAATACAAAAAAAGGTCCAGAAGGAGTAATAAATTGCCGGAAAGTTATTTCAGTGTTTTCTCTGTCCGTAACAAGGAAACTCTGCATTTGAGATGAGCGCGGCGCCATTCGTTACCTCCTCCTCCAGAGACACGGTTTTTCGGGGCAATTGTTGGCACCGAAGCGCTCCAAAGCTTCTCTTTCCAGCCAGATATGTCCGAGTGTATGAGGGTTACTTCCTTGGCAATTTATTGAGTCTGAAAAAAGTGTACGTTGTTGGGTTAGGTCATTTACAATTTTATTGAGTTTGGAAATATATTGAGATTGAATCCAGCAATGCTGTTCATGTGGAGTAACAAACGAAGTATCTGAATCAGTGTTCATTGTTAAAAGAGAACGCAAAGTGTTAGCAAGCGGTTGGTGAGGGCGGATGAGAAGTGATGAAAATCAATTATAGGTTTAATACACACTAATTGCCCCATTAAAGATACAGAATCAGACACTAGTCCGAATCTCGAAATATGGTTTGATGCTGACGGGAAATCGTCCCTCACAGTCTTTTCATGAACTTACATACATACAAAAATTTAGATCATCAGCGGTAAAAGACACGACCAAGACCCCACAACACACACATTGGGATATGAGTGAGGCCAAGATCAGAGTAGGCAGCAAGTCCCGATAGCTTGTACTGGTTTACCCTGATTCGTCATAATTGCCGAGCAGTCCCACCTCCCAAGCCAACACCGTTCCTCGTCAGACACCAAGGGCGGGGAAGAGCATCAGGGCCAGATTAACACTCATCGTTCACATCCATTCTACAGTCACGCCTACCCATTGCACGCTTGCTCGCTACCTGTACATTTTCTTAAGGTGTTTAATCTATTTTGATTCGCTAACCATTTATTGGGGCAGAGGATATCACGAGTGATAAATGAAATCGTTCGGCGATAAATACAATGCCATCACTAATGGGATATTTACCTTATACATGGATGATTTGTGTTGGGTACTCAACACTTTATTCGCAATTACTGAAAACAACTCGGATAAAGAAATGTTTAGAAGAATACTTAACTCATATTCTGTCGTCAGTTACGACGGGAAAAGCACAAGACCTATATCCTGGAGATCAGTTACTTTGAATATTACCAATTCAAATCCCTTGCAAGTTTTATGAAATCATGAACTATTTAAATAATGTCCAATTATCTTTAGCTCCCCCCTGAATAACGGAAAGCAGCTCCGCTGGATCAAGGACTTTGTTTGGATCAAAAATCGCTCGCTTCGATAAGATTCCCCTAACTTTCCGATTCTCATTAAAACTTTGACCTAGAATTTTGCAATGACGACTATGAATATTAGGTCCTACCAATCGCCGCTTGGGGCTTCCACGGGCGAGAAATTTTCCATATCTCCGTCGGTCGGGAATCTCCGCCGGACATGAATTCGCTCGCAGACGCAAATGAGGTGAAGATTTATTTTTATCTTCCTAATAATTCCTCTCATGAACAACATTCATAATTGCATGTATATCTCTATCGCGGATATAACATAGGAATTTGAAGTAATTCAAAATTCATTATTTTACTCTTGCATTTTCAAATTCTTAAAAATAATGCATTATTTTGTTTGCACATATTACACAACGTAAATCGTTGTATTTCATCAACGATTGTTTAAGGTGTAGGAGTTTGTGCACCTTGTGTACAGAATTACTCCCGGTCTTACTAGTAGTCTGGCTTTAACCTTTTCTGTGGGAAGTGCAGCAATAGAACATGGGATAATTTTTTTAATAGTTCCCGCAACGATTCGTTTAGAAGTTGGAAAATAATGAATACTGCATGGAAGGGGAAACATTTCTGGTATCCCTTTCCACACAGCTCTGATAGCTTCATGAAAGGCGAGACATTTCTGATGTCCCTTCCCACCCAGCTCTGATAGCTACATGGAAGGCGAGACATTTCTGGTGTCCCTTCCCACACAGCTCTGATAGCTACATGGGAGGCGAGACATTTCTGGTGTCCCTTCCCACACAACTCTGATAGCTAGATGGAAGGCGAGACATTTCTGGTATCCCTTCCCCTTCCCACACAGCTCTGATAGCTACATGGAAGGTGAAACATTTCTGGTGTCCTTTCCCACACAGCTCTGATAGCTACATGGAAGGTGAGACATTTCTGGTGTCCCTTCCCCTTCCCACACAGCTCTGATAGCTACATGGAAGACGATACATTTCTGGTATCTCTTCCCCTTCCCACACAGCTCTGATAGCTACATGGAATGCGAGACATTTCTAATGTCCCTTCCCCTTCCCACACAGCTCTGATAGCTACATGGAAGAC
>SDVV010039896.1:0-10586 GCA_016164225.1 Gammarus roeselii | reverse complement strand
ATTCAGTAAACGGTCTGCCTTCCTTGTAGATGGATGTCGCTAAGTTCTTGATATGGAAATATTTTAACAGAAAGTATAATACGGGGGAATGTGTTAATTGCAATACGGAGATAAAATTAAGCAAATCGAGTTCCACGTTCCGGTTTTGGAAACATCTTAAAAAGACAGCATTATCTTGAATATGATAATCTTGAAAAATGAAGGAGGAAATGGAAGCTTTAGGGACGCAAAGGGCCTATTGATAAAACCTAATAAGCCGGACCTGGATTTCCAAATAAATGGTATAGACTGTGCTCAACAGGTTGCGAGCAGTTAAGAAAGTGCTTTACCTCAAACAATAAAGCGCAGAACTTATATAGACTGGGTGAATTGGGTGGGAGTACACCCAATCCTTCGATGAAATGGAAAATAATGAGAATATGGGAATAACGTGGGATACTTTATGTGAAATGTCAACCAGTGACAGTGATACCGAGGAGATGTCAGGTGAAGACAGAAATGATTAAGTTGAAGGGAACCGAATTATCAAATGGTGTAATGAAACGGTATCATGTATAAGAAGTGTAAAATTGTATAATAAAATCAAATGTAGATCTGACTTGTTTCTAAATTATTGGAAATGAAACAGGAAGCGAGAGAATCATGTCTCAAACGGTTGAGTGCTTGGGGAATTATGTATATTCTGGATATCTGTGGGAATATAGGGAATTTGAATGTTAAATTCGCTGACACCATTGGCTCTCTTTAGCTGTCAATGTTAGCTAATTTAAAGTTAGGTACTTTGTCGCAGTTCATTGAAGTTTTCAATTCGTGCTCTATCGTAGATGTGATGCAGATGCGGCCTCATGTACGTCTTTATACCATTTGTATCATGAACTTATCGTCTATTGGAGTCCTTAATCACGATACTGCTTTGTGTTGTGACAAAATCGACTAGGGTGTTGTAAATATCGATATCTGCAAACGTGCTCTTTGTAGGGCAATAATCAAGACTGATTTTACACTTTTTATGTTAGCCGACTACTTCAATTGATACTATGCCGTGTCTGCTGCTTGGAATAGTACCTCCTTATATTAGTAGAGTTTATTTACGAGAAAAGTTCTCCTCCATGTATATATTTGCCGTTATACGTGTTTGAAACCTCATTCCGCAGCTGCAGAATGTGGTTTCAAACATGAATTTTTCTCCAGTAAGGATCACCATTATCATTAGTCAATATTATTAGTGCGCCATTAGTGTAACGTCATCCGACGATCCCTGTGCAGTACAACGATACAACGAATACAATTAAAGCGAGACTTGATAGTTGAATCCGTGTTACATGCTCAAAGATATTCGAATTACCTCTGGGAGAAATATGTTATGCGTAAATGAAGCAATAATTGAAAGCTTTGAAGCTTATTAGAAAGAAAATACCAAAATATGACAAGAAATATATTTATATTTTTCAGATTGAACTTTTCGGGCAGTCATTGATCATACTCAGCATTGTCAATTTCCGTTCCATGTTGTATATGCTGTAATAACCACTAAAGTTGAAAATATATTCACCATATTCTACAAACATTTAATTCAAATCCTGACAATTCATATACTGGCAATTAACTTACGTTCTTTAAAAGAAAAAAAATTACCGTCCAAAACTGCTCACCAATCTATTCCATCCACCAACTTAAAACATTAAATAGAGTAAAACCAGTGTTAAGATATTTGAAACGAAAGGGAGAATAATCAATAGAGGAAGGGAGATCGGGAATGACACAGAGTTGTATACATACATGATAAATGGTCAATCCACTTACTTTCACAGCTATCTCGCGATTGATGAATGCTACCATTCACATGACCATACTTCAAAGTGGCCGAATAGAATAGCCTAGCGAGCGAAATGAGGGCGACGGTTTAAAGACACAGTCGAAGGAGTTTATGCAGAACTGTCAACTTTGTATTTTTAAATTGATTGACTGGACCAATGATTCAGTTATCCGATACGATTATATTTACTTATTTTATGTAAGCATTCGTTTCAATGTCAAGTACAACCCAAGTTTATGATTTCCGATGTTATTTGAGTTACGGCGACGGTTGCCTCTACCGCATCTTCTGACGATGTACGTCAGGGGAATACACATACCTTACCTGACGACAACACGCAGTGCCCCGTCCGCTCAACATTGCGGCTCAAGATTAGATTAGCACTCCACCATAAAATTTGTAAAATAGGAATTAGTAAGCGGTCATGCTACTAGTGCAACACACATTCACAAATATGAATCTGGGTAATATTTCTCTTTGTAGCGTCTCGAGCAGCTTTTGCCTCCCGAACAGCTTTTGCCTCCCTCCCAACCTTCAAAGTTGTCGGGCTCGTTGGCGGCTACGTCTAATTTACCTTCATTTGATTGCCATCTATGACGGTCTGCATGAATGGAGTTTATGTTTCTTATGATGTGATGTCATGTGCGTTGTCCTGTGCGTTAGCTGCCTTAGCTGTTACTTTTTTTTCTACTGTAACTCCCGATAGATATCTTGTCGACACATTTCACAGCACTTGGATTTTGTGTCACCGTTGGCTACCCTTGAGCTGCTCCACTCTTTGTTTCAGTCATTGAGCCTAATTTATACATCTACTGCAGGCACGTCCTCTAGGAGCAGAGTTTCATACTATCTGATCGTCTTTGGGGTTCCCACCTTCGCTTGAGTTTTTACGGCCCATGAGAGTCTCAGCCAGTAGTACGTCGTCAAAATACTCTCCGCCCCCAAATGTTTTCCTCGAGATTTTGTGAAGAGTTTTTGTTGTTCCATAGTGCAGGTGAACGTGTTGATCTAACAACACGATTTCATGACGCAGTGGTGTGTAGAATAACTGGCGGTCCCGGGAACACAATTGTAACACAAAATGAATGTAAAAATACATGTGGATTTTGGAACATTATTTGCCACTAAAAATGAAATGCTAAGTGGAGATTGGTATGAAAAATGGAGTTCTAGTACAATGAAAATAATGTAGTTCTATTACAATGCCCCCTTCCCAATCCGAAAATGTTAGACCCCGACTCCATTTTCGTCCTGACGTCCCACCGTCTGCTTGGATATTCGACACCACCTATCGATGGCCAAATCAGTGTTTACCGTCTCGCTGTGGACGATTTGTGGACTTATTCCATCTATTTATCCGGTGCCTGCTGTCGTCTCAGGTCTTGCGCTAGGACGGGCATATCGTTGAACCCTTAGCTTGAACTGCACTTGAATGGTCGGTGTGTAGACTCCAACGTTTCCTTCGATCCTCTTCGAATGAGTTCACTCATTTCATCTCTTTTTTGACCTCAAGACAAGATATCGGTTGGTTTTTAGTGAGGGTGATTCCTTTCATTTATATGAATGGTCCAGTTCCTCACTGACGCTTCGGCGCACTCGGCCGGCTGTCATCGTTTCCTCCATTTTCCTGCTGGTAAGGATAAAATGATGTTTAATAAGCGTTATGGCGGTGGTGATTCCAATCCATCTATTCCGTTTACCCGGGCCAGTGCCCTCACTTCTCTGACACATCAGTGATACCTTTTGCGCAGCACCTGTCATGATGATCGCAAGCCGTCCCTCGTTACCTTCGTGACACATAACAATTTTGCATTTGCGTCCGATGCAACTTCATGTCTGCATTCCTCCACTTGAAGTGGTTTCGGTTATTATACAAATTACTCATGTCGCATACACGTTAGTAATTCTTCATCCAATTAATTGCATAGATATATCCATTTGCTTATACAAATTTTGGCAGTTTTACGGGTAAAGTGCATTATTTTGTTGTCCCTCTCCAAAACGTAAAAGGGGGGATAGGATATTTTACACTTATTCAAAGTATGTATGTGAGGTTGTATCTGGGCTACGGTATCGGTGGGTGGGTCATTTTGCATGACCTCCTCGGCTATCGGTTGTTCTGTATCGGTGTTGCCGCTGTTCCTTTTTTAAACCGCTATTGCTTCTGTCACCGGGAGCAGGTGTCCACTCAAATGTACATACTATTTTTAGCCTGTTATCTTCCGATTGTAGATGCTTACAATATTTGCACTGGCGACATTTCTCTCTGTGACTCGGTACGGTACCTGGTACAGCGAGCAACACAACACACCCTTCATCCGGTTGATTGGTCTCGTTGCGCAGCAATACGAGGGCACCTGGCTCTATCTTATAATTTCTTACTCCTTACTCGCGCAGCTGCGCAGACTTCTGGTGAGCAGCCTTAGATTTTTCCTTGCACGTTTTGAACGCCTAATGCGGCCTCTTCGTGACTTCTGCTGCCTAATTTTCACCAAGGAAGTAATCTACTGGAGGTGTTTGCATCAAGTTTATGAGAGGGATGTCTGCGTCTAGGCCGTGAAACAGAAATACAATAATTTCTTAGATAGTCCACTGATAGAATGTGTTGATCGCCAGTGTGACCCATTGAAGTCTTTTGGCCCACGTGTCACAACCCTAAGACGCTAGGTTTCAAAGGACGTTTTTCAAGGTTCTGTTGTATTGCTCTGTCACTTTATTGACAGCTCGATGGTATGACGTGGAAGTGTGCCATTCAATAGTAAGGTGTTCGCAGGTGGTCCAACACAGGCTTGAAATAAATTCTGATCCTTGATCTGAGTACACGTCACAAATGATTCTGTAAGTGGTCATGAACTGGAAAATGGCCGAGGTGACTTCTTGCGTAGATTCTGTGCGCAGAGGGTACGAGGGGAGGTGGCGCGAGAAGTGATTAACAACGGGCGGCCCGTACCCGTGTCCACAGTCACTAACTGGCCACTCTGAGATAAAGTCCACACGTTCTAGCGGTCGGATCATTAGAGGCAAATCCCCAAGTGGTGCCACGATGCTGTTGTGATGTTTCCGCTTCTAGGAGGGGAAGCCAGTCTTCACATAATTTTTCAGGTCCATTGTCATGTTAATTCAGAACCATATCTTTCTCGTGCGTTTCCATGTGCGGGTGTCCTGGCGCGACCCAGTACGGTTGTCATGTGCCAGTGAAATTGATGCTTGAGTCAGAGATGCCGGTGCTACGATAGTCTTTCTCAATCGGCTTGGTCTGGTGATTTGTGATAATTTGTACATAATGCATTTTTTTACGTAGAACTTGGGTTTCATTGCAAAAGTGGGCACAGTGACGGTTCCATCCCCTTTTATGTACTTCAGTATTGGACCCCCAAACCTGGTCCGACAGCTGGTCAGTCCGAAGATTTTTGGTCCCAAATTTCTCCGCATGTAGTTTCATGGCCTCATCATCTCCGGTGGCGGTAAAGCCGAACGCCGTCTCCTGAAACACAGTCTTATCCTCGTTTACTGGGTTCCGTGACACTGAGTTGGGCCCATGATGAAGGGCTCCCCCATTGTATCGAATCTCGAACTCATATTCGAATAGCAGTAAAACCAATCTCTCAAGGCAACTGTTTTTGCTACTTTTGTACGAAAATATGTATCGCCAGGCAGCATGATCAGTCACTATTTCAAACCCCACAATTGCCTACGCTTATTTTTTGGTCGTGCTATAGTTTTTCTCAGGCTGCAAAACGTCCTGCTGTGGAACGCGGTACGGTGTTCGTGGCCGTCATGTTCCTGGTTATGGACGCTACCGAATGCATATGTCAAAGCATCGCAGTGCATAATTAATTTATTTATGAAATATGGAGACTCTATGACCGGAGTGTTGGCCATCACCGTCTCCAACGTGTCAACGTGCCTGCAAAGTTCGCGATGGATCGACGGTAATTTCTGCAAGCTCCCAGACAGCCTTTGACTCGCCGTAAATGCTGATCCAAGCTTTCAGCGTATATGAACGCGTAGGCAACCCTGCCTTTCTGTTCCCGCACGATTTAATTGATGCAACGTTTCAAGGTGACATATGCACCTTGTTAGCTGAAGCTAATGCGGTTGAAGTGATAGGCGGCGGAAGGTGTGTGTGGAAGGTTGTGCATTGTTTGGATGCTTCTTCTGTTTCTATTTGGTGGTAGGCATTCTTGGTTACAACGATGCTGTAGTAATCGATTCCGGCTACAGCTTCAAAGGTTTCTGTTATGCTGGTCAGTGGGAAGCTCGATTTGTAGGTCATTGCATCGATCATTCTGTAATCTACAGCATATCTATAAGTATTTTCTTTCTTTCGGACTATTGAACCGGTAAAAAGTACGGGCTGTCTAATGCAGAAAAAAATCCTACCGTCAACATCTCATTCCGTTTCTCTTCAATTACGGCCTTGGCACTGTGGGATAACCGCCATTATGGCGTGTTGATTTGCCAATCATCTTTCACACGGATGCAGTGCTGGACGCTTCTGATGTTCCCAATGTCATCTTCTCCAGCCCCGATGACCGTCCGATACTTCCACAACAGAAGGCTGACCTCCTCCTGTTAATGTTGTAGTTGCGTCGGATTTTAGGCATATAATTGTTGACGTCGATGAACACACCTTTGGTCGTCTGCCTTAGGCTCCTTGAATTATGAAATCGTCTCCTTTGTTTTCTCCATCACCACGGATTGTACAGTTGCCACCAAAAGTCCGTACTCTATGAACAATGACTTGACAGTTGCCAGGGTCCGCCCAAGTGGGAGCCCAGCGTTCGCGCTAAAATTATTCCCGCACACGCGCACTATCGCCACTTCACTTCACCTCACTGTCATGGCCGGACACTGTCATAACCGCTAAAAATCTTCCATCCCACGTGCTTTCTACCTAACGATAATTCAGCCCACACTCATTTTCTACCACTTCAAAATCTGCCACTGTCATATCTGCCACTGTCATTTCAGCTAAACAGGCGTACCAGCCTAACAGTTATCACTTTAATGAAACTTCAATAAAAAAAACTAAAAAATGGCATTACGTACCCAACAAAAATACGTATGTTTACCCCGCGGGTTAGAAATGCGTACCTTTGCCCCGCGGGGTAGAAACACGTACCCTAGGTTAGGTTAGGTTGGGCAGGAAAAGTTTCATTAAGGTGATAACCGGTAAAATGGTATGACTGGTGGCTGATTCTGACGTGGGCTGAAACAGATTTTCGCCAGAATGTCACTGGCAGATATGACAGTGGCTGGTGTGACTGAGGAACGCTATGAATGTTCGCTGTTAAAAAATGGTATTGTAGGTAGGTAGTCGGAACAACTTTGGGCTGATAAGGCAGTTGGCGGAGATGATAGGGGTTGATCTGACGTTAGCTATAAAAAAAATTAGCGCCAGGGATAGCGACCCCGCCAAAGTCTGGGCCTGTGCCGTGTATCTAATTACCTGACAGCCTGCAGTAGTATGGTTGGATGCCACAACTTCTGGAGAGCGTTGGGCCAGGGGTCTCCCTATCTTTGGGAGCCTTAGGAAATGAATGGTGGAGGCATCTTCCCGACGACCATCTACGACAATGAACCGACGAGTAGTAAAATTCAAGACATCCAACCGAGGACCACCGTGGACTCATGCACAGAGCTGCCAGAGACATCCAACTGAGGACTACCGTGGACTCATGCACAGAGCTGCCAGAGACATGAGACATCCAACCGAGGACTACCGTGGACTCATGCACAGAGCTGCCAGAGACATGAGGCATCCAACCGAGGACTACCGTGGACTCATACACAGAGCTGCCAGAGACATGAGACATCCAACAGAGGACCACCGTGGACTCATGCGTAGAGCTGCCAGAGACATGAGACATTCAACCGAGGACTACTGTGGACTCATGCACAGAGCTGCCAGAGACATGAGACATCAAACCGAGGACTACCGTGGACTCATGCACAGAGCTGCCAGAGACATGAGACATCCAACCGAGGACTACCGTGGACTCATGCACAGAGCTGCCAGAGACATGAGGCATCCAACCGAGGACTACCGTGGACTCATGCACAGAGCTGCCAGAGACATGAGACATCCAACAGAGGACTATCGTGGACTCATGCACAGAGCTGCCAGAGACATGAGACATCCAACCGAGGACTACCGTGGACTCATGCGTAAAGCTGCCAGGGACATGAGACATTCAACCGAGGACTACCGTGGAGTCATGCGTAGAGCTGCCAGAGACATTAGACATTCGACTCGTACCCAAACCACTCCTATTGTCCTTTGAAGTCAAAAAATAGAAGAAAGTTTTTAATATCACATATATTTGAATTAAAAATACCTGACTGCTTTGAGGCGGGATACACCTCTCGCCTGCTAGGGCAACGTTGATCGAACTCACGTTGTCCGGTAGGGCAACAGAAACATTTGGTATGCCTTCGCTTTTTCCTGTCTTGAAAGGGGACCTCCTGTCCCAAAAGCGTTACCCTGTTGTTGTTAAAGTCTATTGTTGAGGTACACCATCTGAGAAAATCTGAATTAATCATTGGAACACTGGGGTACGTGTTTATTTACTAAATAAATTTGTTAGGGTTGTTCTTGTCACTGTTTCTTGTTGATGAGAAGGAGGCGTGTTATTTGAACGATTAGCCATGACGTCAACTCATGTAGTGAGGTCAGACATGACGTCAGACGTGTTAGGCGAATGAGGGCGACGCGTCGAGGGTACCGGAGTCATGATATTAGGCAATTTCGAATGAGAGGGGCGACAAGGAGCTATAGTCAAGGGCACTAGGAAGGAAGCGAGACGGGGCAGAACAACACATAACTCGACGCTGGACGGTCGAGTAGGCCAGGCTCGGGCCGTGAGGAAGGGTCAAAGAGAGAGAGGAAGGAGGTATGTTCAATCGTCAGGTGTGCTATATAAGATGCAGTGATGTGTCAACGAAGAATTCTGGGTGTACTTTGGCTGAATATTTTTAGGTGGAAGCTACCAAATAATTTTGTGGTGTTTGATTCTATGGTGCGTTGCTTCAGCGTGTCGAGTGGTTCGAGACAAACCAACATCGGCTAAAGATTGTTGATTTTATTGACGGTCTTACTCACCGCCATGTGGCGATTCGCCGCTGCTTCAGAAGCAGTGATACCACAGCCAGGTCCTGGCTATAAGCCGGACCAGCATTGGCCTCGGTCAACCATCGGCTGCGGGGGCGGGACAGTGGGGTTGAGCACACCAGGTAAACGACCTACCACGCTGCGAAACTCGAGTGAATCCAGCGAGTGCGGTACTATTTGTCGAAAGGGGCAACTCTGGCTTAGATATGTGTGAGGATATTTTCGTCATGTTATTCGTTGTTGTTCTTTAACGTGACGAAGGTATCCTCACAGGTATCGTTGTTGTTCTTTAGGTGCAGATGTAATATAACTGAACTTTGCGAAGTACTATAATTGCATTTTTGTAGCACTGTTCACCTACCTTCTGTTTTTTATGACGAATAATTACCAATGTTCCACAATGTACTTGAGTTCGGGTTAAAGCATAGAGGTCGGAGCTTAATTGCCATGGCAATGGGGACCGATCCCCATTGGCGTAGATGTTTAGGCTTGTGGAACAAGCGAGGGTGTCAACCGTTAGGGCGTTCAGATCGGCTGACCCTGTGCTCATGGAGGGACTTGTTGGGGGGAGAGATATGCATTAGGCAAAATGAGTGAGACAACAACTGGAGCAGCTCTGCTGTTACTAACGAGCACCAAAACTAAGCGTGGGGAATTGTGTCTGTGGGACGGCAACATAAAAAGAAGGAAGACGTCGAAGGTGGGAGAACCCATTCAGTAAAAAAACTAAATAAAAAAGTACCGACGCAAACAGCCAAAGTACAGGACATCACATCTTCAGAAACATTAACTACAGCGGACATCACATCATCAGAGTTATTACTTACAGCATTCTTATTCAGGTATGCATCGGGGCTCTTCATCGGTCGGTTCAGGGGAAAGGGTGAAAGTTAACGGAGAAATGAACAAAAAACTAAATATTACCATACCTGTAAAGCAATCACTATCCAATCTAAAATAGAACATTGTCTCCATCATAACAGGCCGGGAGTGCGGTCAAATCAAACGAAATGAGTTAGAATCATCAGTCAACGGACCAAATAACCTGAAGGTTGGGAGGTGTGTCTGAATAGCGACATAACACCACTATGCCTAAGTTCACCATACAACCATAATTGCTTTTCCCTATCCCTTCCTCTCCTGATTATCGTCGCCTTCATTATTGCGTTCCTTACACAGTTTTGTGTTGGAAGGCAGCTTAATTGTCATATTGTGCTTTGAATTCAGCGAATCAATACCAGAACTGCTTTCAATTAGTTCCTAAAGATATCACAACCACCTTCACGAATGTTATTATCCAAGCAATCAGTTCAATAATAATCCACTGTCTTTCCTGTCCGCTTTATTCGCCTTGACATCTCCTCTTATATCACTACATGTGTCGATATCCTTCACTCATGTTTATTCCTTTATGTTTCATTACCCATTCACCATTTTAAATCTCCCATCAAATATGCCCGTTCTAAATGTCAAACCATCCTCAAATTCATGTCATCCATGCATAATACCAGACCCTCCATCTCGAAAACAAACCACTTTTCCCAACCACGCCACCATCACAAATCATCCACCATCGCAAACCTTTTATCATCGCAAACTATTCACTCTCGTCAACCATTCACCTCCCAAACCATCCACCATCCCAGACCTCTCACC
>SDVV010039895.1:0-10586 GCA_016164225.1 Gammarus roeselii | reverse complement strand
TATATATATGTAGATGTGACTGAACACCGTACATAGGGCTACACTAGGTTTTGATGTGTGTGAAAAACATGTTTAAGTGAGGTAGAATTGTGTCAAATCAAAAATAAAATGAATTAACCGTAACATTTAAACCGTCTAAGTTTGAAAATGGGTCCTTCTCTGCTTACTAATAGGGGTTGAGAGTGACAACGAAGTAAATACCCTATATGTGCAAGTTATATTTAGAGTCGTTTAGAGGGCTTCATATGTATATAACAATAACTGAATACCGTACATAAGATTAGGTTAGATTTTGATGGGAGTGAATAACATGTAAAAATCGAGAATCATATGAAAAAGGTGAAACAATAAAACAAACGATGTAATTTGCAAATAAAAAAGGTTGAAATTTGCGAAATCAAAATTAAAAGTGTACATCAAAACTGTAAATGATAGATCAAAATGTAGAGCCATGTGAAGGGATTTGATATGAATATATCATAAATCAATGAATAAGTATTAGATATACGCAGGAAAAAATCTCGAACGATGACACATAATTTTTGGTTAATTTGGTTAGGTTAGGTTAGGTTTCCAAGGTATTAATGTATCTGGCAGTGTATGGTAACGTTTTTTGCAAAAAATGTGTGTGAATGCCTACATGGAGTCGACACATGTGCCGTCACAGTGAGGCTAACGCCCCACGTATATATGCATTGTTTCGGCACATGTTTCGGCACATGTGCTGACACAGTGAGGCTAACGACCCTGTAAATGCAGGTAAAAGTACTTGTGTATACCTGGTGTGTGACATTAAAAGAAGCTACGTAAAATAAAGCCATGTGGCGGGGATTTGATAAGTACATCGCACAAAATAATGACTAAATATCATACATAATCATCAAACTTGAATGAAAATATTTATTTATTGGTCAAGTTGGTTAGGACGACTAGATCATTGAACCTAATATAGCGTAAAACTGTTCCAAATTAAAAAAGTGTAACAAATTGGAGTGCATTAGTTCTCTTGGATCCTACCTGCTGAGTCTCCTCCAAACATGTAATGGAGATATCGACAAAAAATCTGAAATCTAAACATCTGCAAAAGGATATTGCTGGATCAAATTGGAGTAAATGTATTCAAACTGTTTTCGATATGGTAAATATACAGCCCAGTGGAGAGTTTCATACATATCAATATCATGCATAAGCATCAAACTTGAATAAAAAGTACATAACTATTGGTTATGATGATTATTAGGTTAGATTGTCAAGGTATTAATGTATTTGGCAGTGTATGGTAATCCTTTTTGCATTGACTGATATTTGATCTTTATTGTCATAAATTTATATATATTTCGCTAAATATCTACATTAGACATTTTTTATATTATAGATCTTGTTGACTGCGGACCTTTCATCACAGATCTGTAGTAAATATGTTAGAGTGGATTTATTCAATATTCTTCATAAACGGTGAAAATGGTAGAAGCAACACATCCAACACTGCAAAAACAAAAACATAAAACGTGCTAGTAGCTTTAACACCAATAGCAATCACTGACATATGTGGGAATCTTACATAAACATTTTAAATTAAACATTTTACTAACGAGCGATCACCTAACACACAAAGTGAAAATAAAAAATATATACGTAGGCACACAATCTGCTAAAGCTTGTTAAAACTAGAGAGTCATTTAGACAGATTCAATAAGAAAAAGCCTAAATCAATGAAAAAATACATGACACATGAAATAAACGACTGGAAAAAATATATATTCCTTGATTAGATTAGGTTAGGATAGGTTAGGATAGGTTAGGATAGGTTAGGATAGGTTAGGATAGGTTAGGATAGGTTAGGATAGGTTAGGATAGGTTAGGATAGGTTAGGATGGGTGAGGATTACGGCCATCATCGCAGAGCTATAGTAAAAAATGCTACAGTGGATCTGGTGAATGCTCAAATAAGTCAGATACTCTGAATTGGAACGAAATCTCATATCAAAGCTTGAATTGATCAAAACTTCTGCGGGAACAACTGAAAACGTCTTACAAACATTTAGAAAAGAAAGACATGCGGGAATAAAAATCTAGTTAAGGAATGCGAGCGGATAACATAATTGAGAGGTACATTAAATTGTTGAAGAATGTTAACACTAACACTCAACACAAATCCGGTATATTAGCTCTCCAAGATGACATGGATCCGGACCCAAATCCAATGTCGAGAGGCAAAACTTATCAATATTTTGGATCATTCCATCCAAATAAGCGTAATTTTATACCCCAATATTCCATGGAATTAGACGAATTTATATAAGATACAGATATATTCATATGATAACCAATTAAACCATACAACAACAACTATAAAATAGCTAAATAAGATTCTCTACTCTACTCTAACCGCCAATGATTACCTATTGTATACGGTGTATCCTACCACACCCATATGTTAAGTCCTACTCCAATATCCCACGTAATCTGGTTCATAACCAAGATCATATACTAATAATATAACAGCCATACCGAAAATATTTGACATTTAACACGGAGTTAATGCGAATAATGTTATTTATATTACGATACCTGTTCAAATATATAACAAATTACACAACCAACTAAGATATTGTGTCCTTAGTAGAACAAATCAAAGTCCCCCCCCCATGTCATAACAACGAATTCTAAAATGCTTTACTAGGTACTTCTCAGCAATCAACAACTGATATATAACAACTTCTAATGGTAACACCCAGTCATGGTACAATACCTCAGACATACATACCATGTATCTGATTAGTCCATCGTCTCTGAACAACGTCGAGCAAAGTCACATCCTGGACATAACCAAGAATCTTCACACTGGTATAGTGGTCATAAATGGGGCTGACATGAGTCTCAAAGCGTGTGGCCATAGAAAATCTTGGGATCTGTTCACTGAAGACCTAAGTAAGCCTTTACAACGAATAGCAGCTTATCGGATAACCTTTCTAACAAACCAATGGAACATAAGATCGACGTCCACAAGATTTTACAAAATCACGTTGAACTTGGACAAATTCCAAATGGCCACCAAAGAGTGTAAACCGCCCATATACTAGAACCCCTTCATCCAGTGAATCGTCTTCTATAACGTTACACTATACACTCGCTAGGGTTCAAAGACAAAAGTTCCACAAAATGCAGTACGGACTTACACCTCTTAAACATACATTCCTATGATTATCGTGGAAAAATCATACAACAACAACTATAAAAAATAGCCGAATAAGACTTTCCACTCTGCTCTAATTAACATTAAAAATTGTAATACAGTATTTTATCCAGCATAGTAAATCGGATTACTTACACAAATAGGCATGAACACAATGGGCTTTTGCCTATGGGACACCGCTAACTCATTCTAAACATTGAAGAATGGTCATATAAGAAACATACAAAAACCTGACAGCCAGACCGAGTTTGTAACAAATGGGATCTTCTATATCTATAATGACCTCGTCAAACATTGTACCAGGATGTAAGATTATATATAAAACACTAAAAATAAACTACATGTAACTAAATTATACCTGAAATAATGTTCTTCATTGTAGATACAAACGAAATATTTCCTAATTTCCCAATATTGTATAAAATACCCGATACAGTGCATCGAAGATGTAAACTGTACAGAGAACATACAAAACTGAAAGACACATACTAAAACTGTCGAATTATAACACAGCAAGAAGATCATTTCTTTACCATACCCAAAACATACACTAAAAACCGTGACGAACTAGGAAAAAGCTTATAACCATCCAAAATACTGATGTGAATAAGATACCAGGATATGCAAGCAACATACGCTGAAACCTATAGTAAATGGTGTAGAATACTTCTACACGAACACGCTATAATATAAACAAAATCGGATGAAATCACTCTCCAACTAAGTCCCAATCAGGGTAAAATTAACATTTCTTTAACTAAAGTCCCCACAGCTTAATCGCAACAGAATGTTATATATACATATAAAATATCAAAACACTGCAATAACCGACCAATTATGCCTGAAATAGTTTACTACATGGACGACGTATTCCTGAAAATTCCTAAAATACCTATAACTGTATAAGATATCTATTCAAAATTTAAAAAAAAACTAGAAATTCAACATATATCAACCGAATATTACTAAGTATACATAACACAATATAATTCCATATCGTTCATGTACTCTCGCTATTGGAACTGCATCAATCCAAAATACAAGCATCAACACACCAAATGCCAGACAAATAAACCGTACTGTTCCTATAGGTAATACATACAAATGAAATAATTAGATGGAAAACACACGAAACGTTGCCCAAAAGTCAATATCAGGCTGGTACCAAGCGTCCAATCGCTAAGAAACCCCACTAACAACCTCCGAATGAGTGAATTATACCCCCCAATTAGATAAGAATACAAACATATATGTTCAGAAATAATATATAATTTTAACCCAGACATAAATATCTAACGAAACATCTACCCGAACACAGCAAAGATGAAACGGAAATAACTGATAAGACAAAGAAAAGATATGAGCAAACTCACCTAATTTGCCAAAGCGCATCCAACTGTTTGCCTTGGGGATTCCAGCGCCCCACCCCTTTTGAAACTTGTTATAACACTATCCCTACCAGAACCGAATAAATATATATACTGAGCAACAGTTAGTTACCAATTATACCCAATACAACCGTCTAAAGAAGAAAAAACATATATAAATGCAATAAACATCAAAATACAATAAAAATTAAAATGTTCTGAATATAAAAACTGCCAATTCAGGCCGCAAGCCTGGCTTCCAGCGCACTGTTCCCCCTTCCGTCCCCCCTTCCGCTCCTCCCGCCCGTTGGCTGACTCACGCGCTAAACCATTTCTGCTACCCACCGTACCGCCCACCTTTCTTCGCTGACTCCACGTCCCTACCCCACCGCTAATTAATCCCTATCTCATTTCTCCACATCCGCGTTCCGTTGATATATACACTACTCAACTACTAGGCCGCGTTGGTGATTGGAGAAAAGTCTTCTTTACCATCGGAATGCCGCGCTTTGGAGCTCAAGATTCAACGCATCAATCTTCCGGTTAAGTAACACTCATGAAAAGTTCCCCTCCGCAGAAAGTGTACGCTGTGTCAATATCTACTGATTGGAGCCGTTGTAATATGGTTATCGTGCCGGTCTATTATTAGTTCAAGAAGTATACCACTCGACGTTATGATACATCCTAGCTTGTCGTTAATCCACGAAATTGTGTTCCCAACTTTGTAAGAGCGCGCCTTTAGCGCTCAGTCGTAACGTGTCGTTGTCCGCGGACACCGTGAGAAAACCCGTAGCGCTCACAAGAGCCCGTAGCACTCACAAGAGCCCGTAGCTCTCCCATGTAACGAGTATGTGTCAGGTGACTCATATGGGTGATGCCCCATCTGGCTTGTTAGTGTATTAATACTGTGTTTCTATATGGGTTTTCATTCAGCCTGTGTTTTTGTGAGGCCCGATGAGCTGAGCCTTGTCTCGTTTCCCGTGTTTGTAGTTGCCAAAGCCCTGCTTTAGTTCGTGTTTTTACCATCTTTTATACAGTACACTGTATGAGATGAGCTGTCTGCAGGATACGATAGCAGTGAATTAGTAGTCATATATTCAGTAACTGAGTCATACTCCCCCTGAGGACAGTCATAGAGGAGTGCAGCTTAACCAAAGCAGCCTTTCTCATTGGAAAGAGTCTAATTGTTAATAAGATAGCGATTGCGGACCAATAGAGGGAGGACCGCATCAATTGTATGAAATGCAACGATGTTGATCTGGGGTATTCCTATACTGACTTTTATGTAGTTAGGCTGAGTTACTATTTAATATTGAAACGCAAGCGATTTGCTTTGATTTATGGAATTTATATAACACGGGAATTTAATTCATTTTGTTCAAGATTTCTTTACAACTTATAAATTATTACACAAACAATAAATTAAGGTCAACTTATCGTAATATCTACTGTAAATTGTCCTATAAAATAAAATAAAACATACGTAAAATTTAAACATTCATCGGGCGAATGGGAACTATACAACTATTTAAAGCAAATCAGTTCAGATATAGCCCGTCTACTCAAGCTACAATTTTCTGAACGTTCAGTCCGAAAGAACATTACATAGCTATGGATGGTATGAATCCATTCAATTTTTTTTTATGTTTCCTTAGAGCTATTTCAGTTTTGGAATTTCAATTTTTCCCAATAAAACATAATTTGATATCCCCGAGCATTCAATGTAAGGCTTTTTAACTGGTCGATGTTCTATGTCATAAAATCAAATAAATTGATTCTCCATGCGCTAGTGCTTTCCAGACGCCTATATTTGTCATCAAGCAGTTTTGATGCGACAAGTTGTCTCGTATCCGCATCAAGACAGTCTACAAGGATATCCGAACTGGTGCTACATGAGGGAAAGTAAACAGGCCAGCAATAATTTCGTTAAATCCCTCATACAAGTTGTACGCCATAGATATTTTTCGATAATTGAATAATCCAGAAGAAAGTGACGGTATACGAGGAAAATTTTGTTCCTGACGTATAGATAAAATTATGACAACAGTGAAAGGCCGTGGAAGTGTTTCTATGAAAGAAATTTTGTTTTCGCATTCTGTTCACTCGTGAGTAGGTTATGTAATTTCAAGTCAAATTTCGATGCATGGAACCGCTTGACCTGGATGTTAAACAATAAATTTCAGCCCTAACTTCTTCTTGTTTACCGTTCTCCTACGGGTCTGGAGAGATTTATGAACATTTTTTTATATCCTAAAAAATGTCACAATTGTTTCAAAAACTGCAAACTTGCTTTCACAGCTTGATTACAAATGGTAGTCTGATTGATTAAGATGTGGATGCTGGATTTCATTTCCTTCTTTAAAAACTTTGAGAGGAAGACTAGTCGTAATTCGTAGAGTGTACGATTGCAGGACCGTTAGATCGTGGATTCAAAGGTACTTCATTGAAGAATGCTAGCAAAAAAAATAGAAAGTACTAACTGTCGCAATGGTGATCTATCTTATTTTGGATGTGACGAAGAGCCTACATCACTCGTTAACATGCAATTCTCTTATATGCTAACCATCATATGTCCAGGCCAATGAAATGTAATGAGTTCATATTTTTTGTTAACCCTAAATATGGGTTGTTTGCATTCATCGGAGAACAAATGCAGCCACATCTATAACTACAACAAATGTTTCGATAAATAATAAACTATTTTATGAACGTACTAAACGGTTATTTGTTACTCAGGTCAACGGTATTTCAAAGACCCAGTCATTCTTTCAACTGAGATGCACTGGACACGAAGTCATTAATGTATCGTATACCTGATCTGAATATCTGTAAAACAGTTGGGACAAAAAATACCATGTTGGGTTTAAATGATTTTCTACTATAAGATTGAGTATGGTTTCCGAATCAACCATAAATTTGTCATGCGGCGAAATTTTGCTGACGACCGTACATCCAATTTTATTCGTTTTTCCCAAGCCAAATATATTCCTGCCGCTGATCAATTCCTTCCAACAACTATTATAATTTGTATGTACAGTAACTGATTGATATTTGCATAATGATATTCGTAATAATGTAATCACCTAATATTTGAATAATATTTTTATACCCCAGTACTGAAATCCTCCCTGCGCAATGTCTGCGCTCCTTGTATTAATTGCATCCCCTCCCCCGCACTGCGACGACAACAACGGCCAGAACAATCCAATGATGTTATTCCCAACTTTGTTTACGTTCCTTATTTTCATAATTCCACTCCTTCAAATAGACAAAATAAACATGTACTAGATTATACATAAGAAGTGGAGAAAAATGTCCGTTCTTTCCTTTATCATCGAATAGTAAATACTTTATCATGCTTGTTGTGCAGAAATTCTGAATAAATGGATATTATCAAATAAAATATAATTTTACAATTCCTGTACCTGATTTTTTTCAATTAAAACCTTTTTTAGCTAGTTGGATTCTGATTACACTCCACCATCAAGGTCGCTCAAACATTTGACTAATGTTATTCTCAATTATGTAATTTTATGTTCATATATTGCATTAATACAGTTAGATAATCCTTGATATTCAGCACTTCAAATTTAATATGTTTTCATACCGAGTATTTGGTCTACAATAACTTGTTGTTTCATTGTAGTTTACTGGTGATACATATTAACACTTTATTGAAGTGTCCCCTCATTGTCCCCTTATTCCGACATGCAAAAATTCTGCCGTTAAATCGTATTTCCAGCTATTTTCGAGTGGTCGTAGGCGATTGCTATTCGACATAACGTGTTTTGAATTACAGTTCATAGTTCGTCTCCTACTATGTAACGATAAGAGGCCGCTGACTCTTCAGGCCTCTCATGACAGACTTGCTTTCCTCCCTCAACCGGTTCAGCTTGATCATTATCACTTCAAAATTATCAACAGCTGCATGGTAGGTAAATGTAATTAACGGGTAATTTGAAGATAATTTGAAGAACTCAAGAATTGACATTGACAGTTTTTTCGAGGAGAGGACATTATGTCTCAATCAACGGTGACATCACCTACCAGCAGATGCTGAACAAGGTGCTGCGACAAACAGCTGATGACTGACACTCAGTGGAAAAGTTGAAACGGCTCAGAGCTACCTGCAAATTAGGCGGCTGAAATTACCTCATGTCTGGTCAGCAGGCGCCCGTGTTCGTAACTTCTACGAGAACAAGAAGAATCGTGTACTTCCTACCATGCTGTTTAATATGCAAAGTTACTTCGATAATCTTTATCTGGGTAACTTTCAGGTGTGAGGGATTTAACAGTGCAATAAGTGTTGTGAAAAATGTATGTGCAAATAATGATACATGTGCGTCGCAAGAGACATGGCTGTTCTAACATGATCGCCCTATTAGTCTATACAGGGACAACTACTTTAATTATTTATATGTATCATTAATAAACTCAGAGAAAGGTATGCTTACAGGGCGTCCGTATGGTAGATCGACTTTCTTATGGTCTGAGACGGTTAGTCCGTATGTAAAAATAGAACGGTACAATGATTATAGGATGCTCGGGTTATCTATGCAATTAGAAAGAATGTGAAATATTTTCCTCATGTAGCTCAGCATAATGAAGAGCTGGTCTTAGCGTATTAATGGGAAACTAGAGGCTGTGTTGAGTATATCGAAGCAAGATCATGTTTGTGTTATGAAAGACTTTAACTGCCACCCAGGCAGCAGAACATTTAGCGAATGACTGAGGTCTGGCGGAAAATCAACTTGACTTTGTAGATGTTGCACAGCTTGCCACAGGACACGCATACTCATGGTAATCAGAACGGGAGATCAGTTAAATGGCTCGATCACTTTGCTCTTATATCAGCAATTTCCAACAATGTAACGCGGGTTTATGTTGGGGAATATGCGGCATTGTCAGACGTCTGGCCGCTACATCCAGAGCTCTCTCTTCGTGCGCTTCCTTTGATGGCAGGAGCGGATGCAGCCACTCAATCCAAACACTGATAGTTCAATGATACTGCAAAAACTTAAAGATTTTGGTCAGTTCTCCTCAACAAGCTAACTGTTCTGCCACCGAAATTGATTCAAAAACATGCAAATGCTGATTTCGATAATTTCGATGAACTCTATAAGTGTATATGAAATGCAGTTCTGGTGTCTGCGAGAGAAGCGTATGCGATAAAAACGCCACGCGGAATGCACCGAGTCTCAGCTGTACGATTTATGTGGCGGCTACCTTGCATGGACGCAAGCAATGGCGAAATGCTGCGAAACCGCCGTACATAAAAAGCAAATAACGCCTGCAAATACGCACTTTGCTTTTGTACTGAGCGGGATGACAAATTACGTGCATTTAATTTGTGTGACAAAATGAATAATGGGCGGATGATCGAATTCTGGAAAGAGATGAACAATCTCTTTGTCATGACTACTTTCTTCTATGGCTGCATTAAGTCTAACTACCAACCAAAGTTACATATGGGTGTAGTTGTGAAATGTTTTATAGAAACAAAGACAAAATGTGCGACAAATGTCGACAATACCAGACTATCAAAAATAGCAACTGTCGCATTATAGCTATTAGAAATTTTGATTCTGAACCGAGTTGGTGAATATCACCGAACAACAACAAACCAATCAGGCACTATAAGGTTCAACATTGAACAGAAATGGCTATTTTTACCCTAAAATGAACTAATAATTTATTTGACAGTAGAGGCTCGTCAATATTCCGGCATTTTATAGATGCCAAAAAAGCCTTTGTCCGCGTTAATCATTCGACACTGTTCACAGGGTCGCCTGTGCACCTCAGAAGACCAGTAAAATACTGTTACTAATAACAACAATGTGCAGCACGGTATGAATGTTTAAACTCAAATTCATTCCGAACAGTCTGGAGTGAGGCAAGGAGGCCTTATGTATAATCGTTGGTGGTGAGTGGTTGAAGAATCAGGAGGGTAGGCAGGGGTATCATAGGCTGCGAGGATTGGTTGACACAACATGATTATTGAAGTACTAGTGTACCTATTTATAT
>SDVV010039894.1:0-10586 GCA_016164225.1 Gammarus roeselii | reverse complement strand
TTTCTGTTTTTTTTTATAACAACGGGAAAGGGAACGGTTTAGCTGATTATCGGCGATTTATGTAGAACTTATCCAGCCTAGACTTGAACGTTTCGATTGTATTGCTGTTTACAACCTCCGCTGGAAGTTTGTTCCTTTCTTCGACAACTCTATACGTGAAGAAATTGCGCATGATGTCGAGTGAGAAAATTTCCCAACGATTTCGTTTCCTTTGTTCCTAGTCACTCCGTTTGTATCTAGAGTGAAAAGGCTCGCTCGGTCGACGTGAAGTGGTTCGAATCAGAACGGGGATAGTGAAGAAGTTAGAGGACAGAGTTGATTTGCGTGTTCTGAGATGATACGGGCACATGGTGAGGATGGATGAAGTGAGACTGGTGAAAAGGGTGTGGAACGCAGAGACGAGTAGACGTAGACCAAGAGGGAGACCGAAGTTTGGGTGAATGGATGGTCTGAAGCAGGCGTTAGGAAGGAGAGACGTGAATGTGGAGGTAGCGAGAGAGCGTGTACTGGATAGGCGTGAGTGGAGAATGATTGTGAACGGATGAGTATTGACGCTGCCCTGGCGTGCTTTCCTGCCCTAGACATATCGTTGAGAGACGGGATGGTCGTGGGCGGGGGGAGCGGTCATCATGACGCGGCAGGGGTAAACCAGTCACACTGTCGGGCCCTACTGCCGACACTGACCTCGAACCGCACTCATGACCTGCAGGGTGTGTTGCGAAGTTCCCGGCCGGACCCTTTTGCGTAAAAGGGCTAAAGCATGCGAGTCTGAGGTGCGCCTTGCCGTCGGCCACCCCCCTTGCTGGAGGATTTCGGCCTAGTATCTGTATCTGAATCTGTACTTAACAAGTCTGATTATTTCATGTTCATTATGTTATTCATGTCAAATATCTTGATATCTTGTTTGACGCATTTTGTTATCACTTAACTCCTCTTCTTCTATGTTAGTAACTAATCCATTTGTGTTCCGGTCTTTTGTTCATCATGTGTTCCAATGTTTTTGTTTGTTTCTTACTCATGCAGGGTGGGAGTTTTCAACGTCATTTAATTACAGTGTCAAATACGATCCATAACGTCTTAATTGTGGTAAAATACGAACCATAACTTCATAATTGTGGTCAAATACGATCCATAACTTGTCAATTGAGATAAGATACGATCTATAACTTTTAAACTGTGGTCAAATACGAACCATGACTTCATAATTGTCGTCAAATACGATCCATAACTTCTCAATTGTGATCAAATACGATCCATAACTTTGTAATGGTCAAATACGAGCCTCACAACACGCTGTGAATCTTCTCACACACCCGGCACATAATTTTTAATTTTACCGTAACATGCGTTTAATTAACCCATCACTACGAATCACTGTTAATTGGAAGTGGTCGACAAATTCTAGAGCACATGGGTGCAGGTTGTGACAAGGAGGAGGGAGGAGTACCCCGGCCGTAGGTGGTAACCGGGGCTAATCAACAACAACATCATTTGCACTCAACGACAGTCGCACGATTCAGTGGACTCGACATGAGGATATCTAACGAATGGCCGTCAGGTGAGGCTGTAGCTCAGGAAGAGGGTGGCGGTCGCTGAGTGGCCATTTATGTAGTGTATGGTAAAAAAAGTTATGTGGTGAGGATATTCTGAGGCTGATGAGCAATTGGAGAAGAGTGTTACTGGCGACTCTAGCAAGGGGCGACTTCACGGGTAACTCAGAGACGAGGTCGCTGTGGCAAGGTTGATGGCAATCATCAGGAAGGGGTCCTGCAATTGAACCTCGGACGCGCCGACACACCTGCATATATGATGAGTAATATATGATGAGTAATACATGATGAGTAATACATGATGAGTAATACATGATGAGTAATACATGATGAGTAATACATGATGAGTAATACATGATGAGTAATACATGATGAGTAATACATGATGAGTAATACATGATGAGTAATGCATGATGAGTAATGCATGATGAGTAATGCATGATGAGTAATGCATGATGAGTAATGCATGATGAGTAATGCATGATGAGTAATACATGATGAGTAATGCATGCTGAGTAATGCATGATGAGTAATGCATGATGAGTAATGCATGATGAGTAATACATGATGATAAGGGGAGACTCGTTTAAAAAAATGCATACAAGAAAATCTTTACACGCTAATTATAAACTATGAAAGAGTCGGTTTAGGATCACCCAAGGAAGTGTGATCCTGAACACGCTCGGCTCCTCCGAAGTGAAACCGAGAAAATATGATTATGTTAATATAGTTTTCAATCGCCCTTGACATGCCTTCCACGTGCACGCGAGATACGTGGGAAGGCCTCCGACGTCCATCCGGAAGTGCGCCAAATGTTCTGTTGCCAAAGTGACTCGTTTCTTATTATTCATTTGTTGTTTCTCGTCCTGGAAAGGAGGAGCGTTGGCCAGTGAGCCATCCAGAAGGGTGGCAGCAGCTGCAGGCACGCTCTGCAGAGCAGACACAGAGCTACAGACTTAGGACTTAAACGACTCGGACGTTAAATAGCATTCATCACGAAACGCATGACGCCTTTGGATAAAATATAACACTATTTAACCCTTGTAAAAGAAACGTTAGTTCACGCTGCATACCTTCATTGGAATTTAACGTGATAAATAAAAGGGCTTCTGCAGGAAATATATCTCGCACGCCATTCACAAAGAAAAGTGTTGTATAAGCGTGTATGTTGGGCCTGTCCTGTAAAGGATGAGGTAGTCAGCATCTGGGCAGTTTTGGAAAGAGGCGCCGGGCTCATTTCTTCTCATGAGCCCCTCTTTCCATCCTGCCCCATTGAACTTGGTTCCGTCTGTTTGCAGGACTGTCTACTCTTGATATCATATGTACGAGAAACGGGGACGAAAGGAAGCACACTGTACACCTTGCCACTAGAGAGCAGAGTCTTGTACAGTTGCCTAAGTTTCAGATTTGTTTTGGAAACCGGTCCGACTTACGGGGAGTTGTCGTGTGCTGGCCCAAAGGCAACTCTAGAAGGCCTTGGCTGTTCCCCATATTGTTAGTTCCGCGATGAGTCCCCTCATCGGTGAAGGAGGAACTCCAAGTCGCAAGTCTTAACAAACTGAGAGCCAAAAATAGAAGCTAGCTTCAGAAGGACGCATAGACTAGCCTTCCTGTTTACCGTGAATATAACGCAGCGTCAGTTAATGGTAGGCATCCATCGCAATTACTCATAACAGTTAAGGGATTCTTTTCCAATGGCCAAATAATGGTCGCCAGTTGCAGAAGATGGTATACAAGTATTATTGCATAGGTGAAGCGAATTGCAGCAGAAGGTTATTGTGTGTATTGCAAATAACACAAAAAATTAATAGGAGCTCTAGAGGAAAGCAAAAAGATTGATATAAATAAGTAGCAGGTTCAATGAAAATCAAAAACTATCAAGCTGCTTGATTAAATTTGTAAACAAACTATATTTATCGACGCCCGTCACAACTCTCTTTATCACTGTTCACGAATATGAAGGGTTACAACCTTTAGATGTTTACCAACATTAGTTAGGGAAACACTGGACGCAACCACAGCATCAGTAGATCGGGAGATAACATACAATGCGAGATACCGCCGGCAGGGGTTGGAGCTCTACCTGGCCTCCCCACTGGTCTCGCATGCTGCGTGTAAGATCAGTGGGGTGCAACGTGTAAGATCAGTGGGGTGTGACGTGTAAGATTGGTGAGGTGCAGCGTGTAAGATCAGTGGGGTGCAACGAGTAAGATCGGTGGGGTGCAACGTGTAAGATCAGTGGGGTGCAACGTGTAAGATCAGTGGGGTGCAACGTGTAAGATCAGTGGGGTGCAACGTGTAAGATTGGTGAGGTGCAACGTGTAAGATTGGTGAGGTGCAACGTGTAAGATCAGTGGGGTGCAACGTGTAATATCAGTGGGTGCAACGTGTAAGATCAGTGGGGTGCAACGTGTATGATCAGTGGGGTGCAACGTGCAATATCAGTGGGGTGCAACGTGTAAGATCAGTGGGGTGCAACGTGTAAGATCAGTGGGGTGCAACGTGTAAGATCAGTGGGGTGCAACGTGTAAGATCAGTAGGGTTTGGGCCTAAATGGTGGCGCGTGGTGGACCCACAGACACTGACAACAGGAGCAGGGGTCGACAGGAAGGGAAAAAGTCTCCCTGGGTGGCGAGAAGAGAAGCTTAATGTCAGGTCAACACGGAAGCTGCTACAGCCTTACACTGCAGCAATGTACTCCAAACAAGCTGCATGAGTAAAAAGACATCGATGGGCAGAGAAAAAACTCCATGTTCTTGAACATGCTTAAATTAACAGAATTTATGCATCTCTCAAATTATTCAGATTGGGTGGTACATACAAATGCACAGGAGCATATATTGGAATACATACGAATTGTACTCACAATAATAGAACACACTAACCAGTGCATTATTCAGATAATGAATGGTGTAAACGACCAATAGGTAACCAAGGGCCCAAAAAGGGACCAAGTAATGACAGTGCAATTGATCTTCAATAGGCTACAGCTGTGAAGATTGAAATATAATCCAAAATGGTGTACCACATCAGAGAACATTGTATGAAAGAAACAACCATGATTGACGAGGGCCGGCTGCCTGCTTGATGAGGGGTGCTGCGTATTAATGGAGTATTGCTGCTGTTGTCGCAGGCAGTTTGGGTTCCTGAAAGTGTTCAGTATGGGCAGCTGACACATCAAACACAGTGAAGGGGTGTTGCAATAACTTCCAGAAGCCACGAGTGAATGTCTCATTCATAACACTTCAAGCAACGTGACGTAACAATGAGCTACGGCATTTGCTGATGTCTAAGAAGTCGGGTATTGCGACCTCAGCAAAAATAATATCAGCTCAGTTCAGCAATTAACTGGTCAGCAGGCTCATCATGACGTCAATATTGTGCTGATAATCAGCTTAGGTCAGCAATAAATTGGTCAGCAGACTCATCATGAGATCAAGCGAGTGAAACAACAACCTCAAACAAATGGTGGATGACGTCAGACGAGTGCACTAAGCCCCTAGACACGTGGATGACGTCAATCAACAATAAGGCGTGTTTGGAGATGAAGCAGCTGCCGGGACGAGAGAGAGGAGGCGTGCGCATGTCATTTTGGCAGAGGGGAGAACATGTCTTCATGATTAGACATGTTGCTTATTAGACAGCATGAGCGAGCTCGATTAGGGTCCTGTGGCCGTGCCATGTGTGTCATCACACTGTACAGGATACACAGACTGTGACACACCAAACCAATAAAGCACTTTCCAAGAAACATGGTTCCTAGGAATCTGTCTTGCTTCTTGACAATATGTGAGGATCAGTTAGTAAGGGTGTTTCCCTCAGCGTCGTTAGCGAGTTGTTGAGAATAGAGCGGTTTCATAAAGCATAAATAAATAAAAACATAGAAAAAAATGTCATTTTTTGATAGAAGTAAATTTTCAAAGTGAAATTATTTCTTTGTCTAGATGACAATTACCGTATTAAAATAAACTCCCAAATGCGTAGGCATACTGGATTTGATTGATTCAAAAATGCATATTAAAAGTGGGAAATGTACCCCTCCTTGCCTCCACAAAGAGAAGTACTGTTGCATAACTGAGCCTAAGTGTTAGGCCGTTCAGTCATGGCAGGGGGAGGAAGAGAGCAGATTCCAGGCCTTGAGTGGAGGACACGCCGGGCTCGTGTCATGTCGCAACCCCCCCCCCCTCCCCCTTTCCCTGCCTTGTGTGGGTGTCGTAATTGTTGGTGCTAAAGTCATGATAAATTTATTCCTTAAGTAGGTAAACTCATTATTGAAGCTGAGACAGCGTTGAAATGGGGAGGGAGGGAAGCGCGGGCTTTGGCACCAGAGGCCGCGGGTGCCTGGACGAGGCTCGACGGTTTTCCCGCCTAGGAGTAATCGGTCAAATTGAGAGAATCCCTGTTATATTGATAAGAAATCAACAGACGGTATGAGGTCTGGGCACTCCCGCAACTCCGTTGGCGATACTTCTTAGTCGCAACAATGATGCTTCCCCACAACCAAGGCAATCAACTATACCAGGAATCGCAAGCAAGGGGATTGGAGTCGTTCGATTTGAAGCGCCCTCTTGAGAGTTGGATCTAAGGTTCGTAGCGGATTTTTAATTCGTTTCCACTGGGATTCGATACTCGATTATAACTGAACATAGCTGCTAAATGTAATACACAGTTGAATCATGGCTGAGGATAAGTGCTGGGTAAGATTGGCTCCAATTAAATGTGGTGGCCAGTGCGACTGCCTGGCAAACGCGGCCTAACCCGACTGACGAACTCAGAATACAGGCTCTAGTCACAGTAAGTTGCATCTAGCAACTATTGTCAATGCTCCCAATACGATCCAAAATAAAAAATAGCGCAAGCATTGTTGCACTTATTACTCACAACACGTCGCTGATCACATTAATATCGTTAGAAGGTGCGTGGGACGCCTATCAGTGAGAGATTTGAAGATAAAAAGAGATCACCAACAAACAACCCGACCAAACCTGTCCAATGGCACTCGCAAACTGTCGGAACACAGTACGGTATCATCTGCAGTAAAATTGACAGCAATGGTCTTGTTTAGTTACAAATTGCACTGTGCAATATAATAGAACTGCAATAAAAGAAACAAGCTGATGCTTTGGAACGTTACTTGGGACAGGAAGGCGAGTCGCACGCTGTTCCAAGCGCACTGCATGAGCACCTCTCATGAGAACTCTCATAAGCAACACTGACCAATTGATGTGACTGATTTACAGTGTTGAAAGGCAAAAGAAGGCCTTTCATCTAAACAATAGCTTGCCTTCTGGCAGTTGGGAGATAAGCCCTAAGTAGAACATCGTGGAGAGTAACATGTATTTGTCTGATATCAGTAGTAAAGAAAGAAAACATGGAAAAGCTGTGGTCAATAACATTTCACGTTAAAAATCGCATCAGCCCATAGCAGCATCTTGCAGAGAAAGCCACCGACCTACGATGTTGATTCAAGATTTTCCCAGTTTGATTTCTCGTTAAACCAATGGTGACAGAGTCAATGCTGGACACCATTTGCAACGAGAAGGTACCAATGCCGGGCACTATACAAACTTAACGGTGTCAATACCAGAAACTATTTGAAATAGCCAGTGTTTCTGAAACGTGCTACATGCAATGGCTACTTAGCGGCGATTATGGTAGAATTTGTAGAGCAGACTTGAACGATTCCATTGCCTTGCGGTTTACAACATCTTTTGCAAGTTTTTTCCATTCCTTGGCAACTCAATACGTGAAGAAGTTACGCGTTATGTCGAATGCGAAGCGCTTTCTAATGATTTTGGAATCATTATTCCACGTGATCGTTTCAATGAGCTACCTCTGTGTTTTGAACGGAGTTATCAGAGCAACACGGCCAGCGTAATAAACATCGCGAATGAGTGAGCGAGTGTTTGGTGCAAGATTCTCAGCCCAGAATAGCAGAAATTCTCAACAAAAATGTCGTCATTATCCTAATTATTGGACAAACCCCCACCGTAAAACAGGTGCTACGCTTCGTCGGCAGTGTTTTCAGAAAATTTAGTAGCGCCATTGAACCAAGAGCGTTAGATCAACGCTTGGCAAACGTGCGTGGCAGTGCATTCAAGATTTGCTGCTCCAAGACTCATCACTTGAGCTGAGCTATCAAAGTGCGCGTGCACTCGGCGCGACTTCCCCCAGTCCATAATATCATGGCAAATAGAAAAACAACGCCGCTCAACAGGGCAGGATCGCGGCATACATTGTGACGTTTTTGTGCAACCTATATACCCTAAATGCCATGCAAGTGTAAGCTAATCATAGGATGAAGCACACCCTTGCTTTGCGATATGCGAGGAAACATTTGCAGATGATGAACTATTGAAAAATTATGGACCAAAGCGTGCGTTTGCAGTGTTTGATGTATGCTTAACTTGGTGCCGCTGCAGATGGTGATGGCAGCGAGAACACTCAGTGTCAATCAATTGGTCAGAAGTCACAAGAACGATGTAAGCAACATACCTCTGAGTATGCCTACCAAACAATGCATCCAAGACGCAATGAAACTTAAGGTATAAACAACACGTAAAGAAATTCCGTTATTATCGTCCACAACAAATGGGAAGACATGGTTTTATTATGAATGAGTTCTATAACTGAAAAAAATCTGCTGTGAAACTTTTGAGGTAAATAATATAAACTATTATCTAAGTAGTCTGCTAATAAATATTGAGGCTTTGCTTGGTTCAACCCATTTATAAACATGTCATTATACATACGTCCATAAAATGACGAGTCCCTTGCCACAATGCTGTGCAACTTAAGTTTCTCTCATCATCAGTCATGAGAAGTTCACTTTTCAGACACGAAACACGTCGATCTAACTTTTGACTTGTGTCACCTTGTGTCCAATATTGCTGCAGTGTTGACAGAGAGGAAGGTTGCCAGAAGCTGCCGTCGTTTGGCTAGTGTTATCCTGTGTCCATTATTGCTGCAGTGATGACAGAGAGGATGGTAGCCAGAAGCTGCCGCCGTTTGACTAGTGTTACCCTGTTTCCAATATTGCTGCAGTGTTGACAGAGAGGAAGGTTGCTAGAAGCTGCCGCCATTTGACTAGTGATACCCGTGTCCAATATTGCTGCAGTGATGACAGAGAGGATGGTAGCCAGAAGCTGCCGCCGTTTGACTAGTGTTACCCTGTTTCCAATATTGCTGCAGTGTTGACAGAGAGGAAGGTTGCCAGAAGCTGCCGCCATTTGACTAGTGATACCCTGTGTCCAATATTGCTGCAGTGATGACAGAGAGGATGGCAGCCAGAAGCTGCCGCCGTTTGACTAGTGTTACCCTGTTTCCAATATTGCTGCAGTGAGACAAAGAAGGAGGTTGCCAGAAGCTGCAGCCGTTTGACTTGTGTTACCCTGTTTCCAATATTGGTGCAGTGAGACAGAGAGGAAGGTTGTCATAAGCTAACGCCATAAATAGGAAAATCAAATATGAGCCCATAACGTAAATAGAATTTAGATAGTTTGCTACGACGTTATAAATATATATGAACTTGACCATTCAAAACATCGAGTTGAGAATAGAAGAGTTCTACAGAGTCAATGAAGTGAGATACATCACGAAGCAACTGTCATTGAATGGAAATGAAAGGGAATGTAGAAAGAGACACAGGCCTAAACAGAGACAGTGCTGATAAAGGGGCGCTCGAGTGGTAACCGAATTTTTTTGGGGGTGTTCAGTAACGGCCGCAAGAGGCGGCTCAATTGGTGGTGGCGGAAAGAAGGCCAGTGGGCGGGGCGAGAAAGGAAAGAAAGAATTCACACGGACAGTCAATGAATAAATTAGTTCCAGGATAACAGGTTCATTTCAAAGGATGAAATGGTAATAGTGAGGCGGTGACTTGGAACAGGTGATGGTCACAGGTCAGACTAGAATTGACAATTGACAAGTACCAAAATTGTGGATGGAAGCAGCATAAAAACAAATAATGAAAATCCTTTATTCACGAGATGCCTCATTGTATTCTAGTGTTGAACAAAGTATGAATTGGATCTTGAATACACATTTAATCCAGGGTACAAGTTTGTGGAATTGGGGACTTGGTTACACATTGAGTTTGCAAGTTGAATGCAACAAATGAGCACGTTCATGTTCCCGCAACAGCTGTTACACATTGAGTTGGCTAGTTGAATGCAACTAATGAGCACGTTCATGTTCCCGCAACAGCTGTTACACATTGAGTTTGCTAGTTGAATGCAACTAATGAGCACGTTCACGTTCCCGCAACAGCTGTTACACATTGAGTTTGCAAGCTGAATGCAACTAATGAGCACGTTCATGTTCCCGCAACAGCTGTTACACATTGAGTTTGCAAGTTGAATGCAACTAATGAGCACGTTCATGTTCCCGCAACAGCTGTTACACATTGAGTTTGCAAGCTGAATGCAACTAATGAGCACGTTCATGTTTCCGCAACAGCTGAGAACACATGGAGACGAGTACAATGGGATACGTGTTATGTAACCCTCGTAAATATGGTCCGGATATATCTATGTTGAGCGATTATGAGGAATGGTTTACTTCCGATGCGTCGCATCACAAAGATGAGTCCAAGTAACGAAGACAAACTGAAATATACGAGCAGATTTAGACATTAGACAACAACACGAACAACAATTGTGTTCGGGCAAACTTTTAGCTTCACACTAACACTAATTCGCGAGTGATGCATGAAAATAGAGACTTGCAAGGTATGGTATAATTTCTACTCTTATTGAAGCGGTGCAAATTCCTAATTAATGAAAATAGGACCCGCAGTCCACACCAGTTGTTTGTACTACTGGTGGAGTATTGTGTGGAATTGCACTACTCTACCAGTAATTACAAGACGCATGTATATAGATGACAATAATAGGACCAGCAGTCCACGCCAGTAGTTTGCCCTACTGGTGGAGTATTGTGTGGAATTGCACTACTCTATCAGTAATTACAAGACGCATGTATAAAGATGACAATAATAGGACCTGCAGTCCACGCCAGTAGTTTGCACTACTGGTGGAG
>SDVV010039893.1:0-10586 GCA_016164225.1 Gammarus roeselii | reverse complement strand
TTTCACAACCACGCAATTTCTACGTACAACGTCACGAGTATTTGACGTCGAACTTCGTACAGTTTTTACGCTAAAAATGCATCCGAGTGAATAAATATGACGATAAAGCCTTCTATAATATTTATGCTCAAATCAAAACAAGGATACCTAATAATTTTATGTAAATAATCCAAGTACGTCATCAAACCTTCAAGCAGCCCTTGCACGTCTTCAAGTTTTTTTCGCATAGAAAGATTGAATAAAATATCAAGTAACAAGTTAGATTAACTGTTTTTTAAATTAAAACAGATGAGGTTGATGAGGATAGGCCTTTATCGTACTTGGTTGGTTGCTATGACTTGCTAATAGGCCGTCGCATGATGAATAATCGGGCCCCTGCCTGAGACTAGTTTCTCTCCATAGCGTGTGTTACCCGTCCCATATGTTAGGGCTTACGAGCAATATTGCAAAATTGAAACCTAATTGGAATATAATTGCGTTTAATTTCAAATCTGCAGGCAGTACACAATAGACTTTGTGACGTCACATGAAGTCTAAAATTATGTGTAATAAATAAAGTAAAAACTATTCAGGGCATTTCAATTTCTGGGAGAATTCAAAAATATTGTAAGGTACATTTGTAAAGTCAATCATTGGAAGGAGGATATGGCCTGAAATCATTCCAAGGTACCCTTTGAATGATCTTCATTAAGATAGACATTCTTTCATATACATTTTCAAAAAAAATGCAATTTCCCATCGGGCAAGCTTTATTTTTTTGTCATCCTGAATTCTGATTGATTCCTGAATTGATTGACTTTGAACTCTTTAAATCTTATTCGTATATTTGATTGCTTGTTTATCGACATCTGGGGTCGATCAATGCATAAATATTATTTGAAGTCTAAAATTCCTCAAACAGTCCCTTCGCCTGCAAATACACGCACTCAATGCCATAGTTCACACTGGCGTAACTTTCATTGCTGAAAAGTAGATGGTTCCAATCAGATTCCATAGGGTTAGATGATTCCAGCCCTATGAACTTCAAGTAAGTCTCTAACTGTGCGATCTGTAACAATTATATCTAGATTCAAAGTGTATGGAAGTGTTTGACAAAAGTGAGTGTTAGTACATTTCATGAAACCATTGATTGCCAACGTTGCTTCATAATTGATTTTGCTTGACGAATGAAGAAAAACAATTGATTTCATCTCTCTTTATTGCTTATCATACACTGGGGCATCAATACTCGCACCCTCTACCTCTTGTCAATCAAACAAATTGCTCAAAACAGTGGCATTTGATGAAGTGTTCAGAATAAAACATTCACTTGGCGAAATGCTATCGACAGGCTGGCAGGTACGATTTTATTTGCCTCCTTCGGTAGGTTGACCAACAGCTATTTAGAGGTGCATTAAGTTTGAAAGGGAGTTATTCGTAGGTCGGTAGAAGCGCCGCATGTTTGAAAAATGGGAGAGTGCCACTTTTATTTATTCACGGATACAATGCTGACACACCGACAGATGGCAGCGAGTTGTACTTAACAGAGCTTCCCCCTTTGGAGTGATGTTACAAGCGGCGTGCTTCAAGGATCCGTGATAGGGGCATTTTTTCTAAAATATTTATAAACGATCTCGATGACAACGAACTCTCGATTATTAGCAAGTTTGCCGACGATACTAAGATAGGAGGGAAAGTCCAAACCAAACGAGAATGTTAGCAGATCCAACTAGACAGGAACAAAATTGTTGATTGGTCAGAAAAATGGCCAATTCAATTTAATGTAGACAAATGTGAAGTTATGCACATATGTCCTCCTAACCTCAAGAACGAATATTCAATGTCCGGAAAGGAACTCATCCCTGTCACCGAAGAGAAATATGGGAGGCATCAATAGTAACAACTTAAAAAGTAGCAAGCAATGTAACTATGCTGCTAAAAAAGATAACAAAATACTAGGTATCATATCCCGCACTATCTCGTACAGAAACACACACAACATGCTCAAGTTATACGATGCATTTGTTAGACTGAATTTCAAGTATTCCGTTCAATTCTGGTCTCCATATCCTAGAAAAGACGTTAATAAATTAGAAAAAGTTCACGCAGAGCTACCAAACTCATCCCTTCGCTATGGAATAAATCGTACAAAGACAGGCTTCGTGAACTCAATTTTTATTCGACGGAGAAACGTCGAGTCAGAGGCGACATGATCGCATTGGGGAAGATTATGAAGGATAAGGAAAACGTCAACCGCGCGAACCGTTTTACTCAAGATACGAACGGAGTGACTAGGAACTATGGATTCGAAATCGTTGGGAAACGTTTCTCACTCAACACCATGCGCAATTTCTTCGCGTATATAGTTGTCGAAGAATGAAAAAAAATCCAGCAAAGGTGGTAAACAGCAATACAATCGAAACGTTCAAGTCGCTGCTCGATAAGTTCTACATACATCGCCGATAAACCGCTAAACCGTTCCCTTTCCTGATGTTATACAATCAGAAATGAAACATGAAGCTCTCTTAGACCTTCTGCTCCAGAACTAATCCTCTTGCTATCAAAAGTCAACGAAGTTTGAGCCAATAGCCCAGTTGTTGTCTTCCTTCACTTGTAAACACGTGTAAACACATGTAGACATCACGCAGAGTGTTCTCTGTCTGCGAAGGCGTTTACTTGCCGTCAGCATTTAGTAGGCTTCAAAAGCCCGTCCGAGCAATAGTAAACAAAAATCCATTGCTTTATTCCTTTGACGGGAGTAATTCAAGTAGAGACGACATCAAAGGAAGTTGCAACAGCAGTTTCTTGCTCATTTGGCGTGGGTCTGTAGCCTCCTAAGGAATAATGGTTTATTTAGGGCTGTTGTTTATGCAGCATGTATGAATTAGAAAGGAAGTTTTTATATTGTACTCTTTTTGTTTGTCCATAGAAGGATTGTTTGCTAGTCTTGAATTACACGCACGTGCGCGTGATCCGTGTCTAGATACACAGATTCATTGATTTGTGTGAGTCTTTACATTATACCTCAACAATGCTGGCGTCAGCAGATAATTTTGTTGCTGGCACTGCTTTGCCCTCTCCAAATGAATCTCCGCTGCTGAGGAGGCCGCTTCGTTGACACCGGTGGAGCGAGGGGCTCTCTTCACTAAAGGTAACATGCTCTGGGCCACTGAAATTCTCTTGACGCTTCGCATGGAGTGATGCTTCAGAGCTGATGAAAGAAACCACGCTTAACTTGTTATCATCCTGAACACTGCAATTTTTCATTCATATACGATTGCGCAGATGACCGATGCTCTTTAACACATGTGTAAATGATTATTGTGTCAAGGTATGACATACATGCAGGCACAAAAATATTTGACTTGAAGCTGCAAGTACCAAAATTCAATACGAATGTCTATTAATATGAACGGGCGAGTGATATTAAAATGTATATTATATTACTGTCGAATCAGTCATCTAGCCTTGTCGTCAAATGTAATCCTTAAATGCACAAAATATGTCAGATTTCTGAGCTGATTGTTTGTTGTTCTTGAGGAATTAACACGCCTTTTAGACCTGTGTTTACGATTCAATTTGAGATTTGTTAATATATTTGCACTAAACTTGTCCTCGTGGAAATCTCCGACAAACTGATACACCTACGGGAGGCCTAATTCACCAGAAGAGGTCCATGATGGCACGAGACATTTCCCACCGTCCCATGCAATCACTCGCATTACATACATTAGCCTTTGAGCGCTATAAGGGAACCGTCGGGAAGACCGCCAGACACAGGATTCAGGTCACACGTCAGGTCAGCAGCAGGGCATGACAGTTTTCATCGTTTTCCTCTTCGGATTCATAACCTTCAGGCCTTCATCCACTCACGTCCATACCGTTTCTCAATCAGACTCCAGAGACGGGAAAGCGCATCTGGGCCGGGTCTAACTCATCCAGTCATAATCCTTCTCCACTTAGGCTTATCCATGGCGCGCTCTCTTGCTAAAACGAAATATTTTCGTAATATCAGTGAAATGAGTGAACCTCCTCAGTGGTGATCATCGGCCCGGCTCCCCGCCTTAGGTTGTGTTGTGCGTGCGTACGTACTCTCCCCTTCATCTCCCCTCGACCAAATTCCATCCTGCATTCAACTCAGCTGTATTTTCGGCGCTGTTTCTTGTGATGAATATTCTCGCCTACAACATATTTTTCTTACCAAAAAGATGGAAGGAGATTACTCCGCATTCCGCGACGTCGATCTATCTATCTAAAGAGATCACTGCACTAACTGCTGCGGTTGCAGACCTACAGGCAAGGGTGGAGACCAAGGACAATGAGTTAAGGGAGTTACTTGATCGCCTCAATATTATTGAGGATCAGGTTGACTCTAACTCAGCCTACGAGAAACGGGACTGTCTCGTAATTTTTGGTGGGGTGCCTGAGGCCTCCGAGGGTGAGAACTGCTCGGAAATTATTAGGCTCCTTATACGTATTAAACTTATAATCCAAGTGGGTCCTGATGACATCTCTTCTGTTCGTCGTATTGTCAGGAAGCCCACCACTCAGGCTCCCGACAAATGGAGCATCATCATTAATCCACTCAGGAGAGACTTGAAGAATGACATTCTATCAGCATGTAAAGAGTTTAAACCACCTTTCTACGTCGATGAAAGTTTGACCCCCACCCGCTCGAGAGCGATGTTTGTCCTGCGCATAGCAAGAGGAGACCACCCGGATAAGTTCAGGACCCCCGGGTCCTACGATGGCAACGTGAACGCCTACGAGCCAATACGAGGAGAGCATCGACAAGGACAGCAGACCAAGTTCCGACGTGTGGTGGTCAACAGCCGGCGTGTGTTGAGTGAACTCCTGATGCAGCACATCAGCTGTACCTCCGAGAAATACGTAAAGGGCTGGCCAACACGTTCCCAGTAACCTCTGTATCCTTCATACCTCATTGTAATCTTCTTTTTGTTGATGTTGAATGACCTTAACTGATTGATCATTTTACCATTCCCACCCCATAAAAAAGGACTTAGATTCTTTCTAAATCAATTAATACTTATTTTCTATTTTTTTAAATTGCTGAAAGACGCTAAATAATTCATTCCGTTGTTATTCTTGCAGAAATAAAAATTGCTAGTCCTCATTATCAACAGTAACTCAATACTATACAAACTCACCATGATACAAAACTGCCGTTCATTATCTTGTGCAGTTATGCATTTTACTTGCTTATTTTAATGCTTTTTCCATAGCTAACAGTCATTGTTATGGTAAAATATATGCAGCGACGAACTTTTCCTTGTTTCATCAGAACATCAAATCCCTATTACCTAAAAGTGACCTTTTTCACTCATTTATACAATCAATAAATTGAAATTTAGATGTAATCAGCTTCACATAAAGCTGGCTCACACAGGGCACAAAAGATTTCATTAATTTAATAAACGATTAATCCTTTCACTAATTCAGAACTGATTGTAGAGGAGGAGCAATCAACACCTATATTGCTGATGAATATACCTCTACAATTTTAGACTATTGTACTGTCAGTACGCCATACATCGACACACTTTTTGTTTAAATTAAACTGAAAAATGTATGTATTATCATAGCAACAGCTTAAAGCCACCATCTGCTAACCCCAATCTATTCATTAACAAATCCAATCGTGTATCAACATAGAGACTGATCATATTATTCTACGTGGAGATTTTAATATGGATATTATGAATTATGATAACGAGGATAATGCTTTAAAACTCTTGTGCTCAATGAACAGCCTTGCATTATTACCACTAATATTATAATCAACTGGAATAGATAAAGTCAGAGATAAGGCCACCCTAATAGATTATATCTTCATCACAAACCCGCATAATTATACCTCTGGCATATTAATATCTGATATATCAGACCACTTGCCTATCTTTGTAATTGTGAATGAAATATTGATTAATGAAGCAAATGAAAAAGACGAGCAAATTAAATACAGATTAATAAATGATGTATCAATAGGAAATCTGTATGTCAAGTTGAATCAATATGATTTCAATGGAAACATGAATGTAAATGACTGTTATCTTGCTATCAAACAATTAACCTCTATAGTAGATGAAAGTTATAATTCTTGCTGTCCTTTAAAAACAAAAACAGTCTCTCCAAAAGATAGTACGAGACCCTGGATTACTGCTCGTATTAAATCTAAATAAAAACACGAAATCATTATTTTTCTTTGTTCATGCAAAGGTAAAATGCGAAAAGTTACTTGCAACCAATTTAAAAACCGTGTCACAGGCTTGATCCGATCATCTAAACGGACTTACTACGCAAATAAATGTTCTGAATGCAAAAAAGATCTCAAACGAACGTGGACGGTGATCAATAACATCCTTAAACCCCATAACAACAAACGTAACCAGCCGTAAAAAAAATAATCATTGACAATAACGAATACTAACAAGATCAAGATATAGCTAATATACTCAATGAATACTTTGTGAAGGTCGGTGAAAATATTGCCGATACGATTAGTACCAATGAAAAACAAAGAAAACCAATGATAACCATCTCAAATCATTAGCCAAGAAATGAAATACCCCGTTATAATAGATCCACAACCCAATCCAGTATCCACTTCAATTGCGTTAAAATTTGGAACTCGCTAACTCCTGTTTACCTTCAGAATGATTCTCTTTCAATCTTTGAGTCAAGACTGAAAGAGTTATACGCATCATCTTACTAGTCCAACTATGGGTTATCATCGCTTTATAGTTTTCTCAACGTCTCTCATCCGTGTATGAACTTGTAATCTTGTTCGAAGCAGATGAATTACTCGCTCAACAACCTTGCAGTAGAATTGAATTGTCATTCTTTCAATATTAATATGACTCGTGTTAAATGGTGTCAGGTATTCAACTGCCCGTGCGTTTGTTTCCAGTTGGTGTCTGGGCTTAATACTTCTAGATGCACATATTTTGTACGTATTTTAGGATAGATTATATCGATATGTTAGTATGTAAGGATTAGGTTGCCTCAGAAGCTATAACTAGCCTAAATAGGGCCTTCAATTTTGTACCCTGTAATATCATACCTGTAAAATGAAATAACAAGTAAACTGTACAATCTTGTTGTAATGAACTGTTTCAACTGTTTCCACTGTTTCTCTTCCATATATCCAACTTAAATCTTCCTTCAGGCCCACGTGCACTCACTACCGCTCATATCGCCTCGTACATTAGTCTCCCATAACCACCACAAAACTCCTGAAATTATTTCTCTTCCAACTTTCTCTCTCCCGATCTATTTTGAACAACGTCATTATTGGTCCCACTCCTCAACGCCACTCCGGCCACCCTCTCAAACACTTACTTACAAAGCTGCTCGTGGCCTCAGAGACGCTATCATCTGCTTCAATCCATATCATTGCTACAGGACAAGCCGTTAGGTTTCACCTTCGAAGAAGATAATAAAATGTAATTTAGTCTTGCAGTAGATTTAGCGTTCGAGAACACATGCATAATTCATACTTATTGAATGATAAATATTATATTAAGAAAAGGTTGATTATCTATCGATTAGCCAATTTGACCATGTGGAGCCTTATTCACGATTCGTTTGGTTACTTCAATGCAATCTCCTAACAATACTCATTTTCAGAGCCTCTTAATTGTCACAGCAAAACTGTAGAACTCAATGTTATAAACATTATCAACAATGAATAAATAAAGTTTTTTTTCCCTGAGAGACGTATTATCCTTGTTCAATTCCTCTTACTCCAGAACCAACTTATAAAAACAATAGTTTATACAACTTTTTGAAGCTGATAAATTGAACATGTCAAGAGCTGGATATAAAAGTTTAATTAGACATGATCGCTCGCAGAAAATACCTGAGAAGGGGAGAAAATTCTTCGAGGGTTTTCACTAATGATCCTTATTACTGACGAGAATGGCGGGGATATATTATTTGTTGAAAGTTTTTAGATGGAAAGTTATGTAATTTCTCGTTTTTTTTTGCTGGAGGACGTGAAGTCAGAGCCTCATGTGGACGGTCGTCCGTCCACGGTCCGTGATAAGGATAAGATAGGTTAGTACTTAAAAAATAATCTTTTCAAGTATTCGTCCAGTGTGAATACCACGTGACAATCAACTGCATGTAAGCAGCTCTATTTTTTTAAATCGATTGTCTCGTTAAAAGAAGAATGTTTATCTAATTGAACAGCCTTTTAATTTTAGAATCAAATCTTGCCGTCATAAAATAACGAATTCAATACATACTTGCTGAACATTGTTGGCATTGTTTGTTGCCCAAACCGAAAGTATATGTTATGAACAGTGAGCCACTCAAGTGACAACTATAAGGCAGTGTCCTTTCTTTGACGATTCAATGTTTGTCGATAGGTTGACTTTTCATAACCAACGGTCATGAATTAGGGTTAATAAAGATTCATATCAATTAGTTCGCTTAACAAACATTGACTTGTCTCATACCTGTTGGTTAATTATTCGGCCAATTAGTTAGCTTAACAAACATGGAATTGTCTTGAACCTGTTCATTATTTAGTCGATCAATTAGTTAGCTAAACTAACGTTAAATTGTCTCAAGCCTGTGCGTGATTTGGTTGATAAATTATTTAGCTCAATAAAAGTTGCATTTTCTCAAACCGCCTAATTATTAAGTCGCCCATCTCACTCAAAATACTTCATCCGTTGAGTGGCTGTTCAAGGTTTCCCTCCATATGCTATAATAAAAAAATGAAAATAATATTGATTGAGTCTGATTTCATTCATCCGAACCAATGTAATAAATATATTCAAATGCTATCCAAGGAAAATATTACATACACTTCGACTGATGTGAGGAGCAGCGTCGTCTTTCATTCATTTGAAAAACACGATTGCTTGTGACGATGCAATGCTTTTAAACGCTTTCTTTGCATGATTGCTTGTGACGAGGCACTGCTCCTAAACGCTTTCCCTGCATGATTGTTTGTGACGATGCAATGCTCCTAAACGCTTTCTCTGCATGATTGTTTGTGACGATGCAATGCTCCAAAACGCTTTCTCTGCATGATTGCTTGTGACGATGCAATGCTCCAAAACGCTTTCTCTGCATGATTGCTTGTGACGATGCAATGCTCCTAAGCGCTTTCCCTGCATGATTGTTTGTGACGATGCAATGCTCTTAAACGCTTTCCATGCATGATTGTTTGTGACGATGCAATGCTCCTAAACACCCAGCCCAGTCTCCCAATAGTGTCCCCTACCGTGTGTGGAGGGATACGTGGGTGTTGCGATGCTCTCAAACGCGTTCCCTGTACGAGTGCTCATAAACAGCACACTTCAGCCTTCTCGTAGTGTCCACTACCGTGTGTGGAGGGATACGTGGGTGTTGCGATGCTCTCAAACGCGTTCCCTGTACGAGTGCTCAAAAACAGCACACTTCAGCCTTCTCGTAGTGTCCCCTACCGTGTCTGGAGGGGACACGGTAAAAATCGCCCAGTAGTAAAGATTTCAGTGTGCAGGATTGCACAGACTCGACAGTACGACTATTCGATGTTGTGAGGTGCACATAAAATATTTTCAATAAGAGTATGTAAACAGAAACTGTTTGAATAAATTGTCTGGAATTTAATTATCAATACAATGAACTGTCTCGTTAAATCGTTGTAGTTCGAACATGAATTTCAGTTTGGTAATGATAAAAGATAGACAGTATGAATCCAAGCAGTGTTACGACACATTTCTTGGATTTATATTGTTGATCCGCAATACCATTGGTTATTATTCAAATTGTATGCAGTGAAGCATATTCCAAGGGTGAAGACAATAATTATTCTACCGATTTTTACAATAAACTTTTCAGCACCTCAGGTTGTTTTTAATTAGTTGACAAATATAATTTTATCTTATAATGTTGATTTGGAATTGTTGGTGCAATTTTCGCCTTTGCTTTGTCGTTACAATTCCCACTCACATAAAATAAAACAGTACAAACAACAACAGTGTGTTTATTTTTCCCTTCCAATGAAACATATTCAATGATCAAGCCTGCACATTTTGTACACAATGATATAACCTTTGCCTCGTTGCATGTCTTTTCGTAAACTGAAAGTTCGGTTGCAAGTTTCCACCTCTGTACTAATTTCCTTAATAATTTTTTGCCTTCTTCCTCCCGTGATCCCATCCATTTTGAGGTTTCCTCGGCTTCCTGCTGTTGGAACCAACGTTCCTGATAGGAAGCGGGGCTCGGCAAACACATTAGGCGGCGGAACAATTCGTTGATATTACTGGGCTAAGAACCGATCTTAGTCGCCATGAAATCGATCGAACTACCGCGCAGCAGGGCGGGAGGGTATGCACAAAAGGGCGACGTGTTGACAACGGGAAGTCAACGTTTGCAGTACCTCTGAGGTAGCATGACGTGAATGCGATGAAGTTACATGAATTTATTTGAATTAGTGTCAAAGTAGTTGAGCGCACTTGAGTGCTCGAATTGGCAAAAGAGTTTGTATTAAAGGTTCATTGTGCACTCAGCATAAATCAAAATGTATGTTCATTTTTGGTCACTTTAATGGATAATAAATATCGTTAAATATTTTTTGTGCCAAGGATTAT
>SDVV010039892.1:0-10586 GCA_016164225.1 Gammarus roeselii | reverse complement strand
TTAACAGACTATGTATACCAGGGCTAATACTGTTAACAGACTATGTATACCAGGACTAATACTGTTAACAGACTATGTATACCAGGGCTAATACTGTTAACAGACTATGTATACCAGTACTAATACTGTTAACAGACTATGTATTAGGACTAATACTGTTAACAGACTATGTATACCAAGACTAATACTGTTAACAGACTATGTATACCAGGACTAATACTGTTAACAGACTATGTATACCAGGACTAATACTGTTAACAGACTATGTATACCAGGACTAATACTGTTAACAGACTATGTATACCAGGGCTAATACTGTTAACAGACTATGTATACCAGGGCTAATACTGTTAACAGACTATGTATACCAGGACTCATACTGTTAACAGACCATGTATACCAGGACTCATACTGTTTACAGACTATGTTAAAGGACTAATACTGCTAACAGACAATGTATACCAGGGCTAATACTGTTAACAGACTATGTATACCAGGACTAATACTGTTAACAGACTCTGTATACCAGGACTAATACTGTTAACAGAATATGTATACCAGGACTAATACTGTTAACAGACTATGTATACCGGGACTGATACTGTTAAAAGACTATGTATACCAGGAATAACTCATATGGTTACACCAGACAATATGATCGATATTAACAAAAATATTACATTTAATTCAGTTCTGCAATCATTAACTTGAAAATTCGATATAATTAGCCTAACTGAAAGGTTGCTGACCAAGGGCACAAAAGATTTAATATATTTGTGTAACTGCAATTTCTTTCATTAATTCAGAACTGATGGTCGAATTGAAGTAGCAATCAGCTCATATATTTCTGATAATTATACCCCTACAATTTTTGGCTATTGTGAAGTTACTATGCCCTACATCGAAACACTTTTTGTTAAAATTAAACGGAAAGTTGTATGTATGATCACAGCAACTGCTTACTCTGATCTGCTCATTCACATATTAGAATAATTTTTACAATCATATAACAACGCAATATCTGGTCATTTTAGTTTTTATCCAGATTTTAATATAGATATTATGAAGTACAATATCGACAATAATACTTCAGAACTCCTTTGAACAATAAAGAACTTGGCATAATAACAATTAATATCAAAACCTACTGGAATAGACTCAAAGAGATAAGTCATCCTAATTGATATTTTCATTACAAGCCCGTATAACTATACCTCGGACATATTATTAGCACCTGATATATCAGGCCACCTGCTTATCTTTTATATCATGCCACCTGCTTATCTTTTATATCAGGCCGCCTGCTTATCTTTTATATCAGGCCACCTGCTTATCTTTAATGTAAGGCCACCTGCCCATCTTTTATATCAGGCCGCCTGTTTACCTTTTACATCAGGCCGCCTGCTTATCTTTTATATAAAGCCACTCGCTTATCTTTAATGTAAGGTCACCTGCCCATCTTTTATATTAGGCCACCTGCTTATCTTTGATGTAATGCCACCTGTTTATCTCTTATATCAGGCCGCCTGCTTATCTTTTATGTAAGGCCACCTGTCCATTTTTTACATCATGCCGCCTGCTTATCTTTTATATCAGGTCGCCTGTTTATCTTTTATATCAGTCCGCCTGCGTATCTTTTATGTAAGGCCACCTGCTTATCTTTTATGTAAGGCCACCTGCCCATCTTTTATATCAGGCCGCCTACTTATCTTTTAAATCGGGCCGCCTGCCTTTCTCTTGTACCAGGCTGCCTGCTTATATTTATTATTATGAATAATATTCTAATTTATGAAGCAGTAGATAAAAGCGAACAAATTAAGCACAGATTGATGAATGATATAATGACAATTTCAGTCGTTATGATTTCACTGAAATCATGAATGTTGAACAACTCTGATCTTTCGATCAAGCAATCAACTTCTATAGTTGATTGATGTTATAAATCTTCCTATCCCTTGAAAACGAAAACGACCCATGAAGAGATACAACTAGATCCTGGTGAAATAATGATTTTTCTTCGGACATGGAAGACAAGATGGGAAAAGTTATTCATATTTAATTTCGAATCTACGTCACGGACGTAATTCAATCTTCTAAGCGGACGTACTACAAAAATTAATTTGTGTATACAGAAGAGATTTCAAACAAACGTGAAAGAGGATTAAAAACCTACCTAGACCCCATAGCAGTAAATCTAACCAATCTTTATAGACGGAATTGCCATAAAGAATATTCAGAAAATGCAGATCAAGCAAATGTACGTATGAATTATGTTGTGAAGGTAGGGAAGAATATTGCAGATACTATAATATATCACCGAATACGATGATTTTGAATATAAATCGAGTGACAATTTTCGTAAATCCTTAAATTTTGTTAATTCTCCAATTTACTGCTCATATATTATCTTCTTTCCTATCTTCATCATCTGTTAACCAATTTATATTGTTCGAAAATTTTCCTAGCTCTTTGAAAATCGCTAGAGTGACGCCCATTTGCAAGGTGTCGATAACACTAACGCTGGAAATTATCGACCCATCGTTTTCCTAACCACCATTTCCAAAATATTTGTAAAAAAATCAGTTCACCATGCAATGTGGCTCCAAATTCAATAAATATACAACTCAAGCTGTAATAAATCATAATAGTACTTGAATCATTCCATAGATTCAAACGGCATCGTATTCTCTCTATTTCTCTACTTTCGTGAGGCCTTTGACCGTGGAGACCATTTATTCATATTAAATAAACTACTGTACATGGAATACGAGGAAGCGCTAGTGATTGATTCACTTCAGATCTGTCCAACATACAGCAATATGTAACTGTGAACGGAATACAATCTACTAAGCTCAATATTAGTCTGGGTGTTCTTCAAGGGACACTTCTTTTCTTGATTTTGTTGACGATATAGTACACGCATTGTCTTTCTTCATGTATATATTGTTTGATCTACTTGCAAGCACCATAAACGAATTACCGCCCTACGGGGGAGTCTGCATTAACTTCGCGTTGGGACTCTGGTGGAACATGGAAGCAAATAATAAATAAATAACAAACGAATTAACTACCACAATTAACAAGTCATGAAATTGTGTAAATAAGCGGCTTGCCGTTAACCGAAGCGAAATTGTTGGCAAACAAAAATGATAACGTATTATTTGGATGAGGACGTGCAATATGTTTACTATTCATACAAATTTTCCTGTGTTCCAGCTTGGTATGGAACAGATGAAAATACCAATAATTATCGTACTAATCGTCAATTTAAAACCATAAATATCTTAAAACGTGAAGATCAGTATAACTTTCAAATTGCCCTAAACGCAAGGATCTTGCTCATAGAAACTATGAGCAAGATCCTTTCTATTTTAAGCGACAATTTTCGGGTGTACACAATCATTACTCAATAAATTATATTCACCTTATAACACCCCGTTATAACAGTTCGAAAACTTGATTTACTATTATCTTCATCTGTGTTTGAATTTGGAACTCGCTGTCCTCTGTTTACCGTCTAAATGTCTCTATCTTCAAGTGAAGAAAAAAATACTCATCGTACCAGCCCAATAATGTTCTATTGGATCTTAGTTTCCACACAGTATATCAACCATGTCTAAATTGGCAACTTTGTTGAAGCAGAAGAAGTACCAGTGTATCAACTTTGCGTTTAATTGATGTGTATCTTTTCATTGTTTGTAGTACTCCCTTCTCAATTAATGTCAGGTAGAGACATGTCTCAGTGTTATTCCAGCTGGTGTCTAGGCTTATTAAATTAGGATATCTTTATTTAAAGTTTAGCACCACATGTGTGTGTAAAACACTACATCCTCATCACGCCTGGCTACCGCGAGTGTTCTGCCCAGGCCTCTGAGATCAAGTCGCGCTGATTTCGCCGTTGCCACGTCCTAACAACTTGTTTTGCTCATTCCATCGTGTCCACACTGATGAGCCCTCTGAAGATTTTTCGTTACCACATTAAACTAATTCACGTTGTGTTTATTACTTCTTATGGTTTAGCTGAAAAATGGAACACAGTAAAAGTTTAAGGTATCAAGCATATGGACATGACACAGAGAAATCTGTTCCTGGCAACAAGTGATACATGTTTACCACCCTATGTATGGCTTGTTGCCGGCCACATTTCTGTCTGCCGGACGTCGTTCTCGTGACGTACGTTTGGGTTGGCTTGGCTTGTTTTTTTTCGCTGGTTATGTGAATGTTGGATCAAGCATACTTCTTTGTTTTGCGGCGTATTCATCCTGTTCAACCACAGACTCATTGCTACATGCATTCGTACAATACATCCGTTCACGCGTTTCCGATGCGTTCAGATGACTCTCTAACATTCCTCGCGGTATTTATTTCTTTAGATCTCGACGGCACAAATTTGGGGTTCCGTTTGTAAGAGCTGTCCAACTTGTATTGTTATCCTAAATTTACTCAATGCCTTAGTTTTTGGAACATCTGCTAGATACAGAAGCGAAAGAAAATTCGTTTATGATTAGTCTATAAACGCAACAAACAAACTAGACTACTTTTCATACGTGAACATTTTTTACGGTATTATATCTGTACAATCCTTCTTAATGGATAATATCAGTTAAATATCCAACGAGTTGAAATATCGAGCGGAAATTGATTATTTAAGATTTCACTGAGTATTTGATCTTAAACAAATTTTCTTTTGGCTACTGTACATACTTTGAATTAATACGCTCATTATCGGTTACAACAACTTCACCATTTGAAGATACATGAAGGAGCAATCCCGGCCCCGAGTAGGAACTATTACGGCAGTGCGACAATACACGTCTTAATCTCTTGTGTACACTTCCAGAAGTTGGGCGAAGTCCATTCATGATTACCCCGACGCTTCGTTCGGCTTGTCCTTTGGAACTGGGGCAGTAAGAGGAAGAACGAACATGTTGTATCCCTCTTTGTGCTAAAGTAATTTTGAAACTCTTCATAAGTGATTGAGCTGCTGCCACCGTCTGGAACTGTGGATAACACAATCTTTAGCGAATATTGTGTCTAATTCTTATATCAGAACCTTTGCACTAACATTTTGGACTGATTCCGCCGCGACGTATCGAGTTAACTCGCAACCGACTACCAGGATGGCTTCACGGAAGAAACTATGGTCGATGTGTAATCTTGGCCATCCACTCTTCGCATGTTTGCTTTCACAGTCTGGCATTCTCTGCTCCTGTACTACAGACTTTAACGATGATTTCTTTCCTTGTCTATCCTTGGATTACCGTGCAGAAGTTCAAATAGCTTACGTCGATATCATTTGGGAATTACTACCCCGTTCCCATGCATGCTACAGCTATTGTGTAATGACAACTTCATTTACCAGTGCGGGAAATGCATGCATGACGCGGTGCCTGACTTGAGATAACTGTGCGTCCTTATCGGTCTATTTGCGTATTTATTTGGACGACACTTCATTCGATTCCTAATACTTTACCAATAACACAAGCTAATTAGGTTCTAAATCAGCTCTGAATCCTCCTAGAGGTAACCGTGAGAGACAATCACTTCTGTAATTGGATTTTCCAGGTATGCCAGTTATGGAATACTTGTACTGGCTTAGCAGTTGGTTCCGTCTCTGCAGTCCTGAACTAAAATGTATTATACTGTAATAGCGTTTTCACGCTTTAGATGTTTGAGTAATGGTTTGTGGTCGGTGCAAATTCGGAACTTACCGCCCAGTATGTATTCCCTGAATTTTCTTACCCAAAACTTTACTGCCAGTGACTCTTTGTCTATTGTGGCGTAACCTTTTGGGCAGAAGTGAGCGTCCTTGAAGCCACTTGGACAGGCATGAAAGCCTCATTTGGTATTTTGAGCAGGACCGGAGCTATGTCTCAATTACTTGCGTCTGCTTGATAGCAGTTCCGAGAATTAGGTCAAGCATTTTCAATACTGTCTCGTCCTGAAATAAATGTTTAATTATCTCGAAAACATACTTGATGGTCTTCATTCATAAGAAACTTCACGTTTTTTTTTTTTTAAAGCGTCTTCAAAATTGCCGCAACGGAATAAGCCAACTCAGAGTGATCCAATCGGCAACCATTACAGCGCTTTCAAAATTCGCAAGCTCTGCCTTTGCAAGACATCTGTAAAAAAATAACGTAAGCCATTGGTCTAATAAACAATGGCTTACATCCATCGTTCAGCTTAATCTACGTGAAAAATATACTTTTTATGCATGAATCTCTCTCAAACAGCGGGGCCACGTTATTCACCTCAAGAAGAGGATACAATTTTCTTGTCTTTTTAATTTTGTCGTTTACTGTCGTTTCACCAATTGATGTAATTGCATCATTGGAGTAATATTTAGCCCTCCAGTGCGTCCTACTCACTTCAGCACTACGAATACTCCGCTCCATAACTTCTGTCAACATGCCGACCGAACTGCCCCTGTCAACATGCCGACCAAACTGCCCGTATCCGATTCAAGCTTCTGTGCACATCTATTTGATATACGCCGCACCATTAATGGTGAACGACTTATCTCAACAATATCTCTCCTTGCATGGATCTTCCTAATTAAGAGTCGTTACCGATACTTCTGAATTATTTTTTGGCAGCTGTGTCTCCTAGAGCCTGGAGCCTTGTTGCCGCTATACCTAGTATTCTGTACCGTTATCCACCCCGGTTTCACCTTCAATGACGTTGTCATCCCGTTCTCTGTCTTGGTTGCCGTACAGGCGTTGCTGAATCAGTTGAACGTGTTGTGTCTTTGACGTCATTCTGCAAGTTAAATCGGATCTTGGTGGATATGTTCATCCTTGGGGTGTGCGGCCGGGAGTCGTATATTTTCACCGTAACGGCATTCTGCAGACTATTCTTTAGGAAGCTGAGGATGTGATTTGTTCTGATGCGCTCACTCGTGTAGGCTTTTCACTTGCATACATTTACCAAGTGACCAATTTTCTTGCATTTATCACACTTCATTTATAGCAAGCACAAGGCACTCTTTCGACAAGGTGTTCTACCTGTCCTCTGTTGAAGCTGTGTTACTACACTATGAAATAAGCATGACGCCTTGTTAGTCTTCTCTCGGTGCTTTCAAGCCTCTCTAGTTTTGAGACTCGAATCGAGATGGAAAGTCTTAGATCCTTTTCGAATAGGGATGGAACATCCGTTGTGCTTGGTTGCTTTCTTTTTTTAAACACTGCATCTGTTAAAATGTCACGATTTTTCTTCAACACTAAATTCTTTACTCGGTTGCCAGTGTTATGACTAGACAAGACTGCTTCGACCCTTTCGGTTCCTTTACTACCACGGGTTTCATCGTACACAGTTACGTACATATCTAGCATCACACGCATGTATAAAGCACTGCTTCCTTCCCTTCACTACAACAGGCCTCGTCGTACACAGTTACGTACATATCTAGCATCGCACGCATGTATAAAGCACTGCATCTTTCCTTTTCTTCACTTCAACAGACCTCATCGTACACAGTTACGTACATATCTAGCATCACACGCACGTAAAAAGCACTGCTTCCTCCTAATTATTGGCTAACGTGAGGATCATGCGAAGGCCTCATAGATCAAGTCGCGCTGGATTCACCGTCGCTATGCCTTAACAACTTTTATTGCCCATGCCATTGTGTCCGCATTGATGGACCTTTTTGAGGCGTCCTTGTCATTTTTTTTTGCAGTGAGACAAGTCCGTGAGAAGAGCCTTGCGAAGGGATAAGATGTGTTCATGGATATGGAAAAGCCCTACAATAGGGTCTATTCTGAGGCGTTGCGGAAAGTGTTGCGTTTGTATGGAGTGAACGAATTTGGAAAAGGCCTACGATTGGGTCTAAACGCAGGCGTTGTAGATGGTGTAACGTTTGTATGGACTGGGCGGATACTTGTTAAAAGCAATCCAAACTTACTATGCTGGCAGCAGAGCTTGTGTCAGAGTAGGTAGCGAGGTGAGAGATTGGTTCCCAGTGAAAGTGGGTCTGAGAAAAGGTGGTGTTACGTCTCCTTGACTGTTCAATCCCTATACGGATGGAGTGGTCAGGGAGGTGAAGGCGAGTGTATTGAGTCGAAGATTAGAGTTCAGGCAATTTGACTGAGTTAGAAGTTGAACCAGTTGCTTTTTGAGGATGATACCCACTTGTTCGGTGTTCCGCCACTTAAACACCAAAGTTCGGTGTTTAAGTGGCGGAATTCTCATGTGAAAATTTAACTAGTGGAAATAAATAAATGCAGAACTAGTGGTGCAGACTAGTGTCGGAATTTGGTAGAGCGTGTTAGAGGAGGAAGCAGCGACTTAATGTGCGTAAAAGTAACCTGATTAGATGTTCGAGGAATAACAATGCGACGGAATCAGTGTGTTCACCTAAATGAAGAGTATTACAGGAAGTTCGGTGTTTAAGTGGCGGAATTCTCATGTGAAAATTTAACTAGTGGAAATAAATGTGAAATATAGAGTGACCTGCGATGTATGACATCTGTACGTACGTTTGTTTGCTGTAATCTTGGGTTACCTAATCTTAGAATACCCCCTTAAACTGACCTATGTTGGAGAGTATTTTTGTCTGCGTCGTCGATAAAATATCAGGTAATTCAAGCAGAACAATTTCAGCTAGAGCTTTATGGACGTAAACATTTGATACCCTATAGAAAATGATCTTGAGTGTACAAAGAGAAGTTTTTCCGTTTTTTTTTTTTGGCAAAACTGTTCTTCATAAAAGGATGGTACAGATTGCTGTTCTCTTGAATTGTGTGGTCTGGAAGGACCACGTGTCACTCATAACTTCTAGAACATTTCATAGACTGAGGAAGAACTATCGACCATCTCGGTTTACATAGCACTAACCTTGTCCTTCCATGTCATCTGTAATAGCTATTATACGCTATTTTTGTGCTGAATGGCGTTAACATTACCATTCCAGTGGTGGCAGTCAATTAATACCACTCCAGTGGTGGCAGTCAATTAGTTTCACTCCAGTGGTGGCAGTCAATTAGTACCACTCCAGTGGTGGCAGTCAATTATTACCACTTCAGTGGTGGCAGTCAATTAAAACCACTCCAGTGGAAGCAGTCAATTAGTACCACTCCAGTAGTGGCAGTCAATTATTACCACTCCAGTGGTGGCAGTCAATTATTGCCACTCCAGTGGTGGCAGTGTTATACCTTAAGATGTTGCAGGCTGAGAACTTCTTGACAAACAATTGGATTGGGTTGTATATATGATTTATTTGCAACATTAGAATTTTTACAAGTCGACAATAAGGGAGTTCAAGTTAGGTGTAAGGGTAGCGAGCACAGACAAGTAACCAGTCGCGCAGTATCGGGGTCGAGTCACGACTCAAGCGTGGCCTATGATGTTGTTGTCCCTGTACCGGGTGTCATCTTAATTACTGTATGCGCCCAGTAATTGTTTGTTGCTCATAGGTTCTCTTATTATAAATTACCTTGTCGGACTATACTACCTGACCTACCGTTTGCTGCTGTTAGGGCCCGGTAGTTTTAGAATTCAAATCGAGCCAAGAAGTCTTCGACGCCTTACGTAGCAAGGTCCAACATTTTCTGTGATTGTGTGTTGTCGTGAGACATTTTCAAGGTTAGCACTTTATGAGTTTTCGCAAATAAATTACACTGAATTTTTCACCTCGTCGCCCGTTGTATCTTAAGACATTGTAGGCTGAGGACTTCTAGATAAACAATTGGATTGGATTGTATATATGATTTATTTGAAACTATGCAATTAATACAAGTCGACTTTAAGTTAGGTGTAAGAGGAGCGGGCACAGGCAAGTAACCAGTCGGTATCGGGGTCGAGTCGACAGAGACTCTTCGACTACTCCTTGCTGCTCCGTACATTTCACTTCCGCCACAAGCGTGGGCCCTGATTTTGTTGTCCCTGTACCGGGCGTCTTATTATAAATTACCTTGTCGGACTATACTACCCGACCTTCCGGCCAGCACATGTCTAATGTAATAGGGATGTTATTGACGACCGTCTATTTGCCGAAAATCTGCTTTGTAACGCATTGACATTGCCCAAGTATGGGGACATGACAGGCAGTCAATTATTACCAATCCAGTGGTGGCAATCAATTATTACCACTCCAGTGGTGGCAGTCAATTATTACCACTCCAGTGGTGGCAGTCAATTATTACCACTCCAGTGGTGGCAGTCAATTATTACCACTCCAGTGGTGACAGTCAATTATTGCCACTCCAGTGTGGGCAGTCAATAATTGCCGCTCCAGTGGTGACAATCAATTGTAATGGCCAACAATAGTGCATGTATTTTTTTAACGACCATTTATTTCCTTATTTATCGACTTTCGCCCAACTCACCGTTGCCTGTGCTCGCTTTTGTGATGACAGCGCTAGGATTACTCATCATTGCCTGAGCTCGCTTCTGTGATGACAGCGCTAGGATTACTCATCATTGCCTGAGCTCGCTTCTGTGATGACAGCGCTAGGATTACTCATCATTGCCTGAGCTCGCTTCTGCGATGACAGCGCTAGGATTACTCATCATTGCCTGAGCTCGCTTCTGCGATGACAGCGCTAGGATTACTCACCATTGCCTGAGCTCGCTTCTGCGATGAC
>SDVV010039891.1:0-10586 GCA_016164225.1 Gammarus roeselii | reverse complement strand
AACATACCGGACTTTACGAAGCAGTCTAAACCTAAAACACCTGTGTGAATGAGGTGGTCCCTCCACCTCACTACGCACAAAAACATCTACTCATTTTACGAAGATACGCATTAACTCTATACTCTCTCGTACGCGCCAATACGCGAATATGCCACAGTTGGAATATGTACTGACTTCATCCTGATAAAGCTAATGTTTTCACGCACGAGGTTGTGTGGACTTACCTAGACCAACGACGGTTGCGCCCTACGGGGGAGCCTATTATGACTCACGTTGAGGCTCTGGTGGAAATGAGGCCCAAATCAATCAATCAATCCATCCCCTAATATCTACTAAACCGCACCTTCAGGGTTAAGGTTGGCGACACTGTCTCCGTCATATCCGCAAGAAATTGGCATCTCCCAGGGAAGCGTCCTCAGTGTCACTCATATCCTCAAAATCGATCAGTCAGCCGACATTCTTCCCCGAGACGGAAGGTTGCTCTCATCACTATACGTGGACGACCTACAAATAAGCTGCAGACACCCCAGCCTCATAACAGTTCAACATGAACTCCAGAAGTGCCTAAACCTAGTCGGGAACTGGGCTTCCCTAAACAGATTCTGATTCTCGCCCTCTAAAACTGAAAGCATGCAGTTTACAATTGTGCCCGGTTTACACCTGAAACCAGCCCTAACGCTGCACAACACCCCTCTAGTATACGAAGAAACGATAAAATTCCTGGGTCTTGTATGGTACCCTAAACTCACATAGCGACCCCACATCACAGCCCTGGCGACTCTCTGCAAAAGGTCGAAGGGACTTATCCAATCGGTAACATTCTATGAAGTTCGGTGCCGACATGGACACCGGAATGACGTTGTTTAGAGCAATAATACGATCGCGCATGGACTACGGAGCCGTTGTCAACGGTTCAGCAGCCAAAACTTCTCTCGACCATCGCAAACAATGTTATGCGTATCACAACCGGCGCGTTCCGCTCAACCCCAGACGAATCCCTTAACGTTCCCGCTAGCCGCGCTTTTTCGCGGCTAAAAATAATATTTGCCCACCGTTTTTCCTACGCGTGGACAACCTGCTCACCTCGCTAAACATCAATCGTAAAGCTATTAAGCCTACATTCTCCTACCTAATCTTTCAAATTAACTCACCAACATGGATGATCAACCCACCACCGGTTGACCTAGACCTGCAAGTGGACCCTAAAGCAACTACTCCAACCAACGCGCACCGGCAGGAATTCCTAAGACTACTTGAGAAAAAATACTTTGAGTACCGCCATGTATACAATGACGTCTCCAAAACCGAGGACGGAGTGAGAGCCGCCGCTGTGTGCGGGGACATTCCACTCTCGCCCACCCTCCCACAAGAGACCTCCGTGTTCTCTGTGGACTCTGCGGAGCTCCACGCACTCGAACTAGCCATCTCTATTGCAAAAAAATGTCGCTTCCCCAAATACGTCGTATTCTCACAGACTGAGTGTCCTCACCCAGCTTAAAACACTGCACTACGAACATCCCGTTCTACGTAAAATGTAGCACGATCTCTTTGTGATGTCCGAGACGGGTCAGGCAGTTGAATTCTGCTGGATCCCCGGGCACGCGGGAATAAGAGGAAACGAACTTGGGGGCTCGCTTGCTAAACTGGTATCTACTCGCCAAGAACAATTTTTCGCACTTCATTACCGGGACTGGTTCCCTATCATCAACTCCCACATAACATCCGATGTGATGAAATGTGGCAACAGAGTGGACAAAAAATGCTTTCAGTCAAACCCTCAATCGGAGAATGGGAAACAAAGTTCACCAACAGAAAAGACCAAGTGTTCATCAACCGCTTGTGCACGGCAAACACACGTGGATAACTCACAACCACCTGATGGATGTCGACAAAGGACCAAACGCGCCAGCTTGCCCCTGTTGCCACCAAGTACTAACAGCGTGAAACGCTTACTGATGGATTGCAACGCACTCGCGGCAGCCCGACGAGCGTTCTTAAACCCCACGTGCAACCTACAAAGACTACTCACTGACTCAACAACCTACCGTAACAAGCTTATCGCTTTCGGAAAACACACCGGATTATACGAAGCTGTCTAAACCCCAAACACCTGTGCAAGTGAGGCGGTCCCTCCACCCCATTACGCACAGAGATAATACATGCTTTCTTGTACGCGCTAGTACACAAATATGCCACAATTGAAATATGTACTTGATTTGATCTTGACGAGACTAATATTTTCGCACGCAAGGCCGTGCAAACTCACCTGAATCAATGACGGTTGCACCCTACGGTAAAGCCTATTATAACTCACGTTGAGGCTCCGGAAGAAATGAGGCTGAAATGAAGTCCATTCTCGAGGACTACTGTTACCTTACTCCTTTTGAGTAGAACACTTTCGTCTCGCCCTATAAATTGTAGTGACCTGAAGTAATCCCGGAGACAGAAAATGACTTGATGCAGCACTGGCTGCTGGATTGGCTTTCGGTGACAGAAGGACATCGACTTCAATGCACTAGAAAACCTTGGCACTCTAATCTAATCTCATCTCAAATTCGTTATTTTTAGCTTGCTATCGGTGTCAATGAAATTTGTGTACAATTCATAAAGAACAATTACTGACCTTAACATTAGGAACTAATTCATGCAAAACCCTATATTCAATCCTATAAACGGACGCTAGTTTAGAGACAGCTCATTTGTTGGTAATGTCAATTAAGCTGCTCTCATTCTGTCATTTTTTGTCATATCTGCTTGTCATGAAGTTTATCGCGGTTTGAAACTTTAGACGTGAACCAAAATGTGAATCAAGTTTTTTCGATTTAATTTAATATCCCGCTGAAGTTGGAATTTTTAAGCTGCACAGGCTGCATTAACTGTGAACTCTTCTGTTTCTAGGCTGCTGCTCCTAGCACTATTGCTGCGCCTCCTACTAGTGCACTGTCTGCGGCACCACCTCCATTAACCTGCAGCCCATCTGTGTCCAGCCCTCCCTACAGCCTCTGCACCGCCCCTTCTCTCAACCGCAGCCCTCATCACACCGTCCAAGATGGCGTCAGTTCCGCTAGTCAGGTCTCTGTGTATGCCATGAACCACCATCCAGCTAACACTACTAGTCATGCCTCTATGCACTCCCCTAGTCACCAATCAACACAGGAAACCAATCACACTCTAGCAAGCACTTTCAACCATGCTGCCCATTACACCATCCACAGCTCAGCATCACCACCACGCACCATATACTACTCGACACATCCATCTTCCCCGTCACGCAGCCCCTTCAGCGCTGCTGCTCATTCACCTCACCAACCTGCAGTTTCGTACTCTTCTTCGACTCAACAGATGACCACCAGCCAAGCTGCTACGCCTCTATCCACCACCCGAACTGAGGCTTGCCCATTTCCTCAACACCGTCCTATAGCCTTGGCCCACCACTCTCCTATAGTCACGCCTGCCGTCGGCCAGTTATTTCACACCCACCATCATCCGCAGCTGTGCTCCTCTTCGACGAGTTTCACTCAAGAGCCGGCGTCTCATCTGATGCCAAAGATTCCCGTGTATCAAAGAATCGTGGATAGTAACGATCTGCAGAGAATGCAAAGGCAACTGCAGCCCGAGCAACCGCAGCGGCCCTCTGAGCAAACAAGCGAACAGCGGCGCTGGTTGCAGAAAAGTCGGGTCTCCGAGCCACTGAGCAATCAGTTACCCTCCGCACAAGAAGCCAACGACGAAGAACAGCCGCTGAATTTGAAAATGGTGAGTACCCCTGTATCCCAACCGTCAGTCGATAACCGGGCTCAGAAGCTGGTGTTCGATGCTAATGCTACCTCAGACAAGCCATGCGGGCGATACAAACCTTACTGTCGGAGAAAGACGCCCTCACCCGACGACGCAGAATCTCGTCCAGGAAGTACTCGCAGACAGAAGGTAATGGCCACGGAACAAAATGTCAACAGAACTTCTGTAAATGGTAGTCCACCAACTATGGTCGAGCTCCATTCCTCCGTGTCATATTCTGGTACACCTCCACACCTCTCCCCCGCTGGTTCTCCCTTGCACCTGAACAATGCTGTTCCTAGTCAAAGTAAGCACTCGGTTGCTAAAAGTAGACATTATGTTGGGGGTTACGATAGTGATGACGTTTTTGTAGAATCGATCGAAGCTACTTCTCATCATCAAGCTATGCATTCAAGAGGTTCCTCAGTACAACAAGTGACTGCGCGACTCGCTGACCGTCCTTCTTCGAGTCCATCAACGGATAATTCGTTATCTTCCACAGCTTCAGCCAGCTCCTTTCCAATGGGAGAGGTATCGTCATCGCCGTCGACGGGGGCCGGCAGCAGTATTGAGGGCGACCACGACAAGCTGATCGAGCGCGTCATCGTGGAGAGCCTCGAACGCAACTCCGTTGACAAGGAAGAGGAAGCACGCAAGTATGAGGAGTTCTGCAACTCGGAACGCGCATACAAACTCGGCTTCTTGAGGGTTGGTTTTAAGAGTCACAATGCAAAACAGGGCTCGCCCAACGCTGTCGCTGAGAAACACGCTAAGAAAGGTTACCACTCTAGCTCAGGCGGTGATGCTGGCAGTGACTCACCGTGCGGAAGGTTGATGAATTGTAGTCGGTCCTCACAAAAACGAACATCGTCTCCAAGAAGTGAGTCTAGCAGTAACTCTCCAGTTCCGTCCTCGAACCCTCCATCAGCTCCTGCAACTCCACCTGCTGTCACGGTCACTCCTAACACAGCGACAGATGCAAGCGTCCGTAACATACCCTCTCCCATTGTGATCGCTGAGGCTAGACGTAATACCACTTCTTCTTTGCTTGCGGCTGACTTGAACAGCAACTCGGCTTCCCCTTCTATAAGTAACCACCGTACTCGTTCCTCCACAGTATCAACCACGAATAAAATTAGTAACCTTTCCTTGAAGAATAGTATCCCTGTCTGTCGCACCCGTCTCTCCAATACAATAATTGAGAAACGTAACTCAACTTCTCCGGTTATTGGAAGTCGCATCAAGCGCAACGCATCTTCTCCACTTGTAGTTGCCGAAAACCACCCTTACAGTCCTCCTTCGCCTGTCATCATCATCGAAGATGAATGTAACATACCGCCAACAACTGCATTACCATCAATCACTGAGCTAGATAAACGGAAGTGTCCACTTTTCTCTGCTGCATCCGAAGACAATACTTTAAACAGTAGCAGTTCCTCCTCCGAGCAATTGCGTTATGGCAACGGCAACAGCTCTGACAGTGTCGCATTAGCTGCGACTGCTGCTGATGAGGAATCAAAGAACAATTACTCTTCTCCTATTGGGCAGACTCCTTCACTCTTTGAGGCAGTCCCTCAGTCCTCCATTGTCGTGTCCTGTCCATCTCCCCCGTCTGTGCCCCCGCCTCCGCCTACCTCTGATCCCATCGAGCTGACCCCAGTGCAACAACAGCTGCTGGTGGAGTTCACAATCGAGGAGGGACTCAAGCGCAAAACCATTAATCACGAGAAAGAAGCACTGCAGTTCAAGATGTTTTGCCAGTCTCAGCGAGCGGCGCAGGTTGGTATTATGCCGACATCCTCAACAAACACCTCCTCTGAACATATCAACAGATCTTTGAAGACTCCTGGCAATGGAATCACAACTGCTGCCGCAGACCCAATGAATACAACCTCTCTTGTCACTGACTGTGAAAGTGTTGCTGCTAATAATAGTAATGATAGATCATCTGGTGAACAAAACAAGTCACTATCAGGTGACGCACCTAATGAAAGTGCTATCTTGTTGCCCCTAAGATCGGGTGGGACGAAAGCTTCCTCCAAAGATAGTGTTAGTATAGGTGACTGTGAGAATTCTATGGTCAATAATAGTAATAGTGTTACGTCGAGTATATGTGGTGTTGGCACAGTGCAATCAATAAATAGAACGCGCACAACATCTAATATAACACAAAGAAATGTGCATAGGGGTAGTAATTCTAATAGTTCTAGTGGTGTAATGTTGGTTGATGGTGTGCCCAACGACAATCATCAAGGAATTAGTGCAAAAGATTCCCAAGTGCGGCATGCGGCGGCAGTGCTGGGATCGTCTTCCGGCATATCGTCCTCTTCTGGTAAAAGTCGAGTTGGTACAGCTGTGGCAGATGAGGCCCTCGCTTCTACGGGCCTGCCGAGTCGACAAACAAGCTATGAAGGGCTGGAGAGACATCCAAGGAAGAGGAAAGCTGACACCGACCGAGAGCACATAGTGTTGCCAAAGAGGGTGAGAACAACTGATGCTGCTTGACATTGACTAGCGCAAGCGTACTAGAGTATAAAAAACCACTGAATAGGGGGTTAGAGTATTTTGAGGAATTGATAAATGTTTAGGATGTCAGAGAGGCTGACATTGTTGTCGTGGGTGGTGGTGCATGGATGGCGGGTTCTGTGAGCAAGAATTGTTGCAGGCATTACTAAGGAAGATGTGCAAGTGGTGGTAATGAAAGCAGTTAAGGCCATTGATTTGGACAGAGAAGCGACTTAGTGTCTGAAGAGGGGGTGAGCAACTTTAGTTAAAGATTTGGTGAGACAGTAAATCCGTGTTTGTGTGTCGCGTGGTGCCGATAGAGAGGCACAATGCTTGCATTGCTCCGCTGTATAAGGGCAAAGGAGACGAAAATGATTGCGGCACCTAAGAGCTATGTGTTTGTTGTGTGATGGGCAAGTTGAACGGGAGAGTGCTGATCAAAAGGATAAGAGACAGTTCGGATGTTGCGATTGGCGAGGAAGTGTGGCTTTAGAAGTGGCAGATTTTTTTTTCCTAAGTAAGGTAAAATCCTTTACCTTGCTAAGGAAAATGATTTGTTCAGGGCCTTCCTATCTCTGTACAAAGCCTACGATGGATCGACGGAGAGGCGTGATTAAGGGGGCTGCGTTTGTATTGAGTAAGCGGGAATTTGCTCCAGGGTCCAGGGTTTCTATGTTGGCAGCAGAGTGCGTGTCAGAGAAGGGAGCGAGATGCGTGCTTGGTTCTTAGTGAAAACGGGATTGAGGCAGGGTTGCATCGTCTGCCTGGTTGTTCAATCTCTATACGGATGGAGTAGTCAGCTAGGTGAACAGGAATAAGTATATTGGGCTGAGGCGTATAGCTGTTAGGAGCAAATGAACGGAGTTAGTAGTTGAGCCTCCTGTTGTTTACGGATGATACGACGCTCGTGGTAGATTAGAAAGCAAAGTTGCGTAGCTAGTGTCGAAGTTTGGTAAAGTGTGTGAGAGGAGAAATCTGCGAGTTAATGTTGGTTAACGTTAAGTAATGAGGTGTTCGAGGAATGACGATGCAAGCGAAATTGGTGTCCGCCTAAATGGAGAGTTATTGGAGGAAGTTCAGTGTTATAAGTATTTTGGCTCTCATGTGGAGAAGACTGGAATAGTGGCAACTGAGATCAAATTTAGTGTGATGAGGGTTTCTAAAGTTTTGGGTGCACTGTAGAGTGTGATGAGCTGTAGGACATTGCGTATGGAAGCAACGATAGGATTGCATGAGTAGGTAGTTCTCCCACCTGTGCTTTACGAGGCTGAGGCGTGGGAGGCGAGAGCGGGAGAGAGAAAAAAAATGAACGTTTCCGAGAAATGTTAGAGAGGTGTGGCCGGAGTGACGCTGAGGGAGAGGATCAATAATGACTATCAAAATGAAGCAGCTATGTTTAGAAAGTTGGAGGACTAGATTCACGTGTACAGAGTTTGTTTGATCACACGTGAGGATCGTTGATAGGAGGTGAGTGGGGGTATGTCTAGAGGAAGACCGTAGTCAGGGTGGATGGATGAGTGGGGTAAAACAGGCTATAGAGAACATCGGTGAGGAGGTAGCGTTAGAGCGTGTAGTGGATAGGCGATTGGAGATTGTTTGTGAAAGGATGAGTATTGACGCTGCGCAAATGCCCTTACCCGCCCTAGGCGTCTCGTTGATACGGGCAGTTATGACGTGAGAGGAGTAAAACAGTGAAGGCTGTCGTGCCCTGGTGCCGACCTCACTCCTGACCCAAAATGAGTGCTGCGAGTTTCTGGCCGGACCATTTAGCGTTAAAAGGTTTAGGTTTGGTATGCGTGTGAGTGTCTAAGAGTATTTTGACGTGCGTCTTGCCGTGGGCCATCCCCTTGTGGAGGATTCACCTTGCGTCTGTATCTGTATCTGCATCAGCCTTCTTTAGAACTGTACACTTGGCGAACTTCTGCCATGAAAAAATTGTTCATGTAAGATACCGTTGTCATTTTGACTCATTTCCTCTAGTGAATTCGTCAAACCAAATTTCAGCGTTCGCGCGGTTTGCAACTGCATCGGGGATCGTGAATTTGTTAGTATTCTATAACATAGTTTGTAAAATTGTCCTTTCATTGTATTAAATCGGGTCGCTGTTCTGTTGGCCATGAAGCTTGGTAAAAGTTACGTAGTCTTTAGTCCAACCTCTGTTAGTGCGGAGTATGAAGACTGACTCTTGTACGCCACTAACCCTACTCTAATTTCATCAACATGGCATGGAGCTTGAGGCAATTTTTTTTGGTCCATGTTGAAGTTCCAACGATCTGGTTGGGATAGTAGATTTTATATTTTTTGATGTCCTCAATTGTGAGAGCCTTTGCGCATCACCATTCTAATCTCCTAGTACCGAACACTCCAGTCAACCTTGCAGCTCTAGCATTACTGCCCGTTGCTAGAAAATGGACAAACACAGTCATCGGTAGGCTGTTGAAATACGCAACCTTCACCTGTCGAGGTGAAGGCTGCGTATTTTGAAAAATCAGTCACTCTTGTGTAATCTATCAGTCTTGGGGTGGATGGATGATTATTCATTGTATAGATCATTTACACTTTATTTTAGTATTTCTTATTTCGTGGGCTCTATTATTTATCTGTGCCCTTTTTTCATGGTGGTTTATTTTGGATTAGTTACATAATTATGTATCGTTAGACGCTCGGAGGGGCCCTAGGTGGAATATACGGTGAGTTACTTAGTCTAGTCCAACCTACGGTGGGAGAATTTACACTCTCCCGGGCGCCTAATAAATGTCCGAGCACTGCTAGATGTTTTCATGGCTAAATGGTGAAATAATGTTCATGTTGATCATAGAGAGTGGAAGTCTTGAATGGCACTGTGCGTGGAGAGGACGAGGAGAGTCGAGGCAGTTTGAGGCAAGTGGAGACAAGTCGACTGGCGAGGCGACGAGTGGAGACAAGTCGACTGGCGAGGCGACGAGTCGAGACGAACCGAGGCTGGTTGAGACTAGGGGACCCGGGAATAAGGGGTACTCGGGGGACCCGCGGGACTAAAGGAACCCGGGGGTTTGGGAACCCGGGGGACTAGGAAGACCAGGAGGATTAGGGGGGGGCCGCTTGAACCCTTCCGGGACCCTTTGAGACACTCATGTGACCCTTTGGGACCTCCTTAAGAAACATTGGAACCCGTTTGAGGCCCCTCTGAACCCTGGGAGCCCTGCTTGCCATAAAAGGAAAAATGTATATATGTGAACTGCTTGAGTAGAACAATTAATTATTACAATCCGCGGATTACTGGCACAGAGGGCGAGGGTCGCGTCGAGGCTGGTCGAGGTGCGTCGAGATCAGTCGAAACATGTTGAGGCGAGTTGAGTTGGTCGTGACGAGCCGAGACTGGCCGAAATGATTCGAGACAAGCCGAGATGAGCTGAGACGAGTGACCTGGGGAGCTCGGGGGACCCGGGAAGACCCTGGAGATTTGGGTTACCCTCTGGGATTCATCGGGCTCTTTTAGGACCCAAGGGACCTATGCCCCCCCCACCCTATCCCCATAAACAATAAGTGCGAAATCATTAATCTGAGCAGTTTTTCTGCCCATGACAAACCTGCCTTACTTTCTTCCTCACGATCCACAATTTTGTCATGTATTATAACTCAATATAAGGGCAAAGGAGATGAAAAATGAATGCTGCAACTCGAGAGGTATCAGTCTGTCATGTGTGGTTGATAAGTTGTACGGGAGAGTGCTGATCAAAAGGATTAGAGACTGTACGGACTGCGCAATTAGAGAGGAACAGTGTGGCTTTAGAAGTGGTAGAAGGTGTACCGATCAGATTTTTGCAGTGAGACAGGTCTGTGAGAAGTACCTTGCCAAAAGAAAGGACGTGTTCTGGGCCTTCATGGATCTGGAGAAGGCATTCGACAGGATTGACAGGGAAGCGCTGTGGAAGATGTTGCGTTTGTATGGAGTAGGTGGACATCTGTTGAAAGCGGTGCAGAGTTTCTATGTTGGCAGACGAGCATGTGTCAGAGTGGGAAGCGAAGTGTGTGAGTGGTTCACAATGAAAGTGGGACTAAGATGTCTCCCTGGCTGTTCAACCTCAATATGGATGGAGTGGTCAGGGAGGTGAACGCGAGTGTGCTGGGTCGTGGCTTGGAACTGTTGGAAGCGAATGGGCGGAGTTGGCAGTTGAGCCAGTTGCTATTTGCTGATGATACGGCCCTGGTTGCGGATTCAGAGGAGAAGCTATGTAGGCTAGTGTCTGAGTTTGGTAGAGTGTGTGAGGAGGAAGCTTCGAGTGAACGTGGGTAAGAGTAAAGTAACGAGATGCTCGAGGACT